>MU913649.1:26959-42839 GCA_036418165.1 Cooperia oncophora | reverse complement strand
CAAATCATGAATGTCGTTGCCACTGCTCACTTTCAAGGATTACTTCCCCCACTGCACACGTTTCTAAGGCAGCGTTCAGACTTGGCGACAGCGTCGATCGCTTGCGCTTTCGTCGATCGACGCAGTCCAAAGCACGGTGATCGAGCGCGTGACAGAAACGCTGCCGTCGCAAAGTCTAAACACTGCCTGAGCGAAGCTCCTCGCTATGCGCTCCTTACATATTTGAGCATGCTCTCCATACCTGACCCCTTCATGGTGCTCTTCAGGTAGTACTCCGTCGAACAAACAAACAGATGTGACATCAAGTAGGGATTGCTGGCCGTTTTCACCTACAGCATGACAATAAACTTTGGATGTTCAAGCTCATGCTCTTTGACGTCGAGAAAAAGGGCATCAATTCAGTAAAGTTGCTTTCGTAACGACTATTTCGATCAGCATTGAATAGTAGGGCGCGCGGTATAGAAGAAGAGCTCTGCTTGTGCTGGAAAAATGTACTGTGATTAGCTTTGAAGCCCGCTGTACAGGCTTGCAGACGTTCATGGTATTTATCTGACTTGCGTACGATCTGGAAGCGTCTGTGGTATGCCTTATGATATCATGCTCCATTCGTCATCCTACTGTAGCCGTCTATTCAAACGATGCAGTCGCCGGTTCAAAAGATGGAAGAAGCTGGAAGCGCGGGAAGCTACTCTGCTTCTCTATGCTCAGCCCGCGCGCCTCCGGCAATAGTCAGTCGTCAGTCTGCTGTCGTCAGAGTCAGTCGCCGCCAGAGCTCATCCTCACCTGAGCCAGCTTCTTTGTCTCATTCCGGCCGAATGGACCGGCTTATTACCACGTCGCATATCCCCCACGGTATGTTGTGTTGTTGCTACCCATGCTTTACCTTCTTCTTTGTATGTTCTCCCTTATTTCGTAATCATGCAAAGTTTTGTACATGCTATATTCTATTTCATATTAGTATAGTTAACATGAATAGTTAATCAATAGTCTTCTGTCATGTAGCAATAACCAGTACAACTATCGGTCATATATTTATTAGGCATCGCCTTCACAATCGTAGTACACATAATATAGTCATAAAGAGGGGTTAAGCCCAATGCGCTCGTGGCTGGCCGGTAGGAATCTCCCCCACGCTGAGCATTCTAACGGCGCGACATAACCCCTCAAGGGGTGTGAGCCCTTCCGATACCCACGTTCTGCGTGGCTAGGTCGGGAAACTACCGATGCACTACCTATCTTCCACCCGGTCACGACAGTATTTGCCCTCACGCGAGCTTCCTGGTAGACTGACACATATCCTGTTACGAAGCCGATAAGTAGAAGGAAGAATTCTTCTGGTGTTGATCAAGAAAGTCGACTAACAAAACGTTGAGAATAGCTTCATTTCAGTTTCTTTGCAACATTTTTGGCTGAAACTTTCTCTTGAAATCTCTAGCTTCCAGTAATAGTCATCAGCCCTTTCTGGAATCACCGCAGCCTCTGAATAATTTCCAGTCGTGTCAATCATTGCAAAAAGGTTTGGGTGTACAATATACTTACATAAAGCGCATCGGCTGCCTCTATCCCTGACACGCGAAGTTCGACGAAGTCAGTTCTAAGGAAGAACTTTACTTCACATAGTGTGAGCGAAGATTTCATTTAAACGGAAGGTAGCTCTGATTTGGATAGCAAAAATATAGGGCATCATCAGCGGTGCTTGATTGATCGAGAACGAGATTTTCATGAAGCATGCCGTTTTGCAGATCAGGTAACTTTCAATTCAGGTAATTCTTGTTTGCTTCAGTCTTCTTTTGTCCGAAACCAAGAGCTTGCACAGTCATCTTCTCAGAATAGATGCAGTTCCGCGCCATTCACCATATCACAAGTGAGAATTGTTTCGACCTTATTCTGTGTGTCGAGTACTCTGCTTCGTCTGCACTTTTGTACACCTCCACTTCTGACTGCTCAGTCATCCGCTGGAGCGCCAGTTCCTTTAGGCAGAAAGCTGGCAGCTATTCCCATCCAAGCGACGCAAATGGCATTCTTTCTCATTCCAAGCAAAGTATACAAGCAGTATAGAGAAAAGTTTTTCCACCGCTGTACCGATGAAGAAGTGAGATCGTCCCTGGTGTTCACGGTTGTCATGATGTTTTTCGCCGAGATCTCTGATCGTCGTTTAACTGTTCCATAAGTTGTTCTCCATGAGCCACGTGCTCAATCTCTGTGAATTCACCATCACTGAGTTGCACTGGTCTTCGATCAGAGCGAGGCCTAATCAAACTCCCTGGATTTACTTCACAGAACATCATCTTTCCATGATATCGAAGTAAGCACGAACCACAGCTTCTTCATCATTTGCTCCCCGATGGATGTAGTCCTCCGCCATGACTCTCTTAAACTTATCTCATAGCTGTTTCGGCTGGATGAAGGGCGATTCTATCGTCGGCACGTCAGGTCACGCCGCACACGCCGCGCCGCGTCGCCGCGCGGCACGCCGCGACGCGGCAATCCCGGAGTTGCATTACCGTACTCCCGAGTTGTCATTGGAGCAAAGGATTAGCGTTGTTTCACGGCGTCCTCGACCCACATTATGGGAAGTTTTGCTATGGCAATTTCTTTGAATTCCTGTGCAGCAACAACGTCTACCATCTACTATTCACTACTACATTGCTAATATTCGCCGCCATCTTTTTGTGAAATTCTGGTGTTGTATTTTGCTGCTCTTTACATTTTTTACTCAACATTAACATTTTTATATATTTACTTTTACGTGAGCATTCCTGTTGTGCTGTTTTTTCTCAATTCTGGCATATTTACGAGGGTTGTCATGTAATTTTTTAACATGAACCCCATCCTAAACTGCTAGAATAAAGCACAGCGTCGATATATTTCCAGCTATTTTCTCTGTCACCAATATTTTCTCTGCGGATCCCAGACACTATGCTGATGTACGGAGAAAGAAATTCTCGTTTGAACGATGTAAATTTTTTTTCGGCATGAAAAGCCATTGTTTATCGGCCAGCCCAATATTTTTCATAGCAGTTGCTCTAGAAGACACTTATTGATTGCTCTCTTACTTTCTTACGACTTTTGTGCATCACAATAAATGAACGCACCTAAAATAGGCATAATCTCATAATTTCGGATATTTGCCTAGAAAGTTATATTTGTTACTACTTGAAAGATGTCCCTCAATTTGTATTGCAGAATACACACTAGTATTGAGTTTTCTTATGAGCTCACTTAAATGGAGTTCACTCATGGGACCATCCAGTTCGGTCATGGAACCGTCTGCTATGTATGGATTTTGTATGAACCAATCCTACATAATTCGTTCGCTCATAATTCAGACAACGATCGATAATGAATTTAACCTTTCGCCGAAATAGTGAGCTGGTGGATACTCTCAGCAGGGCACAGCATTGGTTGGGGATTCCCCATGGGGGGGTCGTATTTGGCCGGCAGGAGAGGGGGGTCGTAGTGAGTGCGGCAGCCAGTAACGAGCAGCGCTAATTGTCAATGTGCTGAGTCCTGTACAGCGAAACTTGCTTTGTAGAGAACTCGATATGCAAAAAAATAGTACAAAACTTTCATTTATCAAACTAATCCGAAATCTGCGAGTATTAATAAGTAAGACATCATCTCGTAGGTCCGTTGGTGACTAAACAGTACAACTCAAACTCTGGTTCGCTGCCAATGATATGGCGTGTCCGCGGTCGCGCTTGGCGCTGAGCCAACCTGTTTTTTTTCTCGACAAGCGACAGGACTACCATATCGTTCGTATAGACGTTTTCCAGCAGTTTCTCCTTTATCGGAGTCAGCAATTGGCGGAGCACGAATCTGGCAGCGTCGACAGGGACATGTTCCATCATACGCAACGGAAAACACTGTAAACAAGTGCACAGGCTCGCCCATAGACCTCCCTGAACCCTATAGCAATGCTGACAACATTACGCACAAGTTGCACCATCCCATCACGCTCTGCGCGCTAGGCGCGCTCCAAGGGCTGACCTACGAACATGAGCCACGCCAACAGGATACGTTCTACATGCGTTCCTGGCTATTCGAACACGCTCACTTGAAACGGTACACAGGAAACGGGTTTTTCGCGCAGCTGGGAGTGTTCCTCAAGAAATCCCCATAGCGAGATCTCATGAATCCCGAGAGCTTCAGAAACAGTTCAAAGTAGTAACAGTTCTTAGAAAGAGAAAAATCTTCAATAACACTCGAAGTCCGTTCTCAAGATTTTTGCGAATAATGAGTTAAAAAAATTATTTGATTCAAACCTTTCCGTTGAAATCCCCGCCCCCTCAACTCCCACACGAAAAATTCCCCCATGGGCAGATTTCTCTGTGATTTTTGCGACCTTCATAAACGTTTCAGTACATTTAGGAAGTGCAAACCTTCCTCTACACGAATACGGTCTCCTCTTCTCCACAGGTCCGCTTTTGAGGAGTTATGTTGCCTTATGACACCCCTTCAGCTGGAAATTCTCGCTCCATGGCTAAAATTGCCGAATAATCTCCAGTCACAGCTGCAATTACATGCGCATTCTGCTACCGTACTCCACATAATCGGGGTAATGCATTTTTAGCGTGACTTCTCAACGGTCGACGTTTTATTCTACTCATTTCTTCATATTCTATTCATACTTTATTCATATTCTATTCTTCCCGAAAGTCACGCAACGTTGCGTGACTTTCAGTTCGCTTTTTACATCATCGACATTAATGACTTTACTGTACACATTTTCTGTAGTGTCACTTTTCGCTGTACCATGTTCGTTGTTGCGCGCGGACGTTGGCGTTGCTGTCGGAAATTAATCCACCATTTCACTGATTTCTCACTATACTCGTTGTTGAACAAGGTTTCTTGAAACTGTTCACGTTGATATGCAAGTAAAAGATGTACGTTGTGTCGAGGGTAGGCATTGGACGGATGCTCTTGTTAAGGCTAGTTTTGCTGCAAATAAACGTCATATGTATCTAGACTAACACCTCTGATGATGGTCTCGTTATATGCTGAAGTCTATCGGGGCGCCGTCAAGCAACAGTGGGGTTTGGCGCGGTGCCAGCGTATTTTCCATCGATCGCTGCTGCTTCGCACGTTCCAAGGTGCGCCGGCGCCAGGTATTCGTACCCTACGCCGCTAGTTCCGGCCTGCCCCAAGGTCTCAGGATATCTGTCAACCGCGGAGCATTCCTCTTCATTCCTTCTTCCTTCCTACTTTCTCCTCTTTCTTCCTTCTTTCTCTCACCCCCTTCATTATTTTCATTCCTTCAAAAAAAGGGGGGGGGGTCGTACCGAACCCCCAAAAAAAGGGGGGGGTCGTACAGGCTCGACCAAAATCCCCATCGAATGCTGTGCCCTGACTCTCAGTCAGTAGTGTCTAGTTTAGACCGGATCCTGAGCGTGATCTCACCACCTTAGAGATTTAACCACATAAGATGCCCATTCAGTTCCAAAAATTCGGACTGATTCCTGCTGGCTGTGACCGCTTTACTTACACCTCCCCAACCCTTCCCCCACTAAAATTCAGCTAGAAATACTTGCTTGTTCTCCTTTCTAACCCTCCACTAAAACCTCCCTCACAGCCACTCATTTCTGCGGGAACAGCTGTTTTTCCTGTCGGCCAGCCAATCGGACCTCACGTACGAGATGTTCAGCTTGAATGTTTCTTACCCATAAAGGTGTGGGGAAAATAACGGATAACGATGAGAAAACTGAACCAGAAAAAAAACGCGAGCCGATTTATGATGACACGCCTTCTTTACTTTACTTTAGTGACAACGCAGTTGCTCATTTCAGAATGTTTGAGTATAACAACCAAAAATCGTTCTGCAGTAAACTGAATAACTTATGGTTAGACAATAGTGGATAACCACTGGAGACATGAACAAAACGCATGTTAGATAACGAATAAGATCCGAAAGCAAAAAAAAACGTCAGCAGGCTAAACTGAGAGATTATAATGAATGACCTACAGCCAAAGAACAATGAAAAGGAAAAAATATTGAAGAAGTCACCTCTCTAGGAAGGAAGTGCAGAGACGCGGCCGAGACGTACTAAGCTCCCCCCTAACTACATTAGCGCTCGACTTCGAAGTCGCGTCACAATAGTAAGCCATTCAGACATTCGAATTTGGACAGGCCTGATACAATGGAATGACAACAAGAAAAGCTAGTAAATATAAGAACAATACAAAACAGCTATTTTACAAAATGAAAGAATGAATCAATGAAAGAAAAATCGCATCAGATCTAGAACAAGTATCAATTGGGAATCACTAAAAAAATTAACGGCATCTCTCCACTATCCGAATAACGTGTCTTAGGAAATTTGGACGGTCATTGGCTAAGGATTTGATACGTATCAATCTGAAGAACTGAACAAATGAAGAACAAAACAAATGAAGAACAAATGAAGGATAGGACGACTCTTTCAAATTGTTAAAGGGATCGTCAGCCCTTTAATAATTTGAAGCGCCATGCAGCAAAACTCGTACGCGGCGGCCGCCACGCCGCCTTCGCTCCGCCCACCGGCGCGGCGACCCTTTTCGGTCGACGATTGAATGTCGACACACCCGTTCCGGCTCACCTCAGAGTAAAAGCAAAGAAGACTGCTAGAGAGGGATCGAAACTGAGCCAGCATATGGAACTGCGATGCCTCGCGCAAGCTGCTTTCAAAATGTGAGCCGTCGTTCATTAGTCCAAGGGCTGTCGCTGCCTCTATGAAGGTATTACGGACAACTCCATCAACGGTTTTTAAATCGTTGAACGATTCCGGAGCTCTCCTGTTCGACAAAAAATTCGGAGGCTGAAGCGCTTTACGTCTAGAGGATTAGCCATATGCATCTTTCCCATTTGTCGACTTTGTCTTCTTCTCCCCTTCCACTTCCTCGTTTGCTGGTCGAATACGAAGAACTGAGATATCTGTACGTAAAGCAGTGTGCGTGCATCCTGTTCTCCCTGAGGCACTCCATTCTCCCCATACAAAGAATCATACTTCTCGTCAAGTTTAAGAATTGCTGTCAGCTAAGGCGTCTCTTCCGGCTGCTCGACGAATTGCTTCTCCTTCTTGGAAGGTTACAGTCTGATAATGTGGGAACCTGCAACCTGTGAACCTTGTCAGACTTGGATTGAAGATAATATCCAAGGAGTCGATGTGCAGCTTCCGGCGCACATACATAACTTGTGTTCACAAACTCGTCGATCTCCTTGATCATTCTGCTATCAGAGTCGTGCGCTCCTCGAATCAGCACGAAGCAGCTCGATCAGGTTCTTTACGCACGTTCTTATACATGTATTTGACGTCTTCGATCATTCCACACAGTTCTACATGCAAATGAGCTTTATAACGGAGCGCCATATACTTGTTGTACGGTATTACAGATCGGTTATCGAGATTTTTCCGCCGGAAGTACAGGTTCTGTCGTCATCTGGTCGACGATATTCCGAATAGCCGTCAAATTCTGTACTCGTTGTGTCTCGAAATGCTTCGGAAGTCCTTTTGAACAGCTTCCATCAGTCATGCACGGCGAGTGCGGATTGTCTGCTCCTGTGCATCGTGCAGATCGACACGATACTGTAGAGGCGGGGCTCCGTTTCCTGGTCGGGGATGATGATGGGATGAAGCTACATCGGCATTGCTCCTAGGTTTGTCCTGCTCTGCCAGCGTACTCGACATGTGGCAATGCAGAAGTCCTCGTTTCTGCCATTCCATTATGAAGATGTACGCAGTTACAGTCCCGAAAGAATCTGTCTGTGAATCACAGTTACTAGACCCTTCGCCAGTAAGAGCTTTCTTTGCCGACTTTGTTGCTTAACACGACGCGGCGTTGATGTCCGGTGGTCTTATCAGAAGCTGGGTTTTGGCCAAGCTGATAAGCTGGCTCCTGAAAAGGTGATTTCTTTCCATGCGAGATCACACGTAAACATTATAAAAAGTCCAGCTTTTCGCATTTCGACACAATGGCCATTGCGTCCTGATAGTTCTGGACCATTGCGCGAGGGGATCCTGGAAACGAACACAGCACAATGACGCTTCCTACGCCCTGTGGTCCTCCTATATATCGTTCTCATCTGCCCAGCAGTAGTTTAGCAACACCGCTGTAGCTGTCTTCTCTGAGCTCCATTTGATGAGGGCGATCACAATTGCGCCGATTTTGTTCGATCATAACATACCTATCCACCAAAAATTGATAAAGTTCCCTCTGCGGAATGAAGAGAAGGTTTTGAACTAGTTTAGAAGCAGCCATCATGGGCCTATGGAGGGTAGTGTTCCTTCTGGGCGTGATTCTGATCCGACCTCTTCTCTGAAGGATTCTTGGGCATATTCTGGTGCCATTCCAGAAGAAGATTGGATATGTAAGTGGGTCGCACTCAGGATCGATAACTCTGATAGTTTGCAGCCCTTCCTGTGCTGAGATTTGCCACTGGCGGGTTATGTTCAGAGCGAGTACATGTTATCATCGTAAAACATACAGATTGATTAGCAATAGGAAAGTTGTACCCGACGGCTCGAAGCAACGTTAGCTAGGTGGTCTCGACTTGCCAGCTTGGTTTTCACTCTTCCACTACAGCCAACTTCACCACTTTGTACGCTTTGCAAAGGCATTGATTCTATGCGGAAGTTCGCTTACCCAATGTCATCAGTCGAGGGTTGCACTGCGCGCTAGCTGGATCTCCCATCCTTCCCCCTGCTGCCACTGAGCTGTCCAGAATATACACCTGACCATAACGGTGGGGATGACCGTCCTACGGACGCGCAGGTCCTATTCTGTGGTAGATCTGACCATGAATGCGAGAAACAGTAGGGCCATGTCCACGTGGGGTATCCAGCTGCGCACCCATAGAGGCAAAAGCAAAGGCGCTGTTGTAGCTACGGATATGCTCACGGAACTGCTTTGCTTGGCTTCCTTGACTTGTGAGCAGTCGACGTAGCCCCACACGATTGTAGTGGAAGTGCCGCAAAGTGATGGTGCCATGCAGCAGCAATCGTTGAAGGTTGCCCTTCTTTGCGATTCTCATCTGAAATGATTTGCTCTACAGCTTCCACAGCATACATCCATCTGCCCATTGTGATGCTCATCAGGACTCACACTAGTCCTTGCTACCTCTCGTGTTTGAAATGCAAAAGCTATGTTACGGTTGTGATAGCTCACAGCTCCAACACGGCTTTCTTGAGTGTCCGCCAATGCCTCACTACTCCTCCTTGTTTGCTCCAGTTGTGCTGAGGCAAGGTTGCGCTGTTGTCGCTGCTCCTGATCTTCTTGTTCTCTACTCTGTTTCGCCTTCGTTGTATCCTCCGCTTTAGGGGAATCGTGATTTTCTTCATTTTCTTGCTCTATCCCAATTCTGGATCTCATGCGACAATCTTGTGGTCCTCTGCTCCTCGTCTTCTGAGCGTCGTGGGCTCGAGCTCTAGCAACGCATCCAGTCTGGCGCGCTTCTCTATATGCGCTGTCCTCCAGATGTCGCCGAATCCGAGCTATATTAACGTCGCTTGATTCTCCAATTCCTTCGATTCCTAGCGCCTTCGGCAAGTTTTGCTAAGTGTGCTTGCCTATGTTCGTCGTCCTCCAATTCTCTCCGAAATTGAGCGCCTGCCAGGGCTACTTCCCTATGTTCGCCATCCCCCAGCTACTTCGAACTCGATTGCTTCAGCTAATTCCGCAGGCGCGCTTCCCTATGTTCCTCGGTTTCCCGTTTTCTGGATGCGAGCCCTCTCGGCTGACCTTGCCAGACGCATTACCCTCTGCTCATCATCCTCCGGCTGTCTTAGTATTCGCGCACGTTCAGCAAGCCCTATCAGGCGAGCACCTCGCTGAGCTTCACCTTCTTGTTCCCCACGAACTCTAGCTCTTCCAGCGTCCACTAAATGCCGAGCATCTCTCTGTTCTCGCGGCACTTGCGCACGCCTTCTCCTTCTCTGCTCAGCTTCTCGCTGAATCTTCGGCGTTCTCCTTTCTAGCAGCTTCTCTCTCTCGATAACTCAGATCTTCACTTTCTCTCTCAAGTTTAGGCTACCGTCTTCTCCCAAACATTTATAGGGAACTACTTTGGTATGTGCATAATTTTTTTGTGAGAAAGAGAAGTGTTGATTCATCAAATGCACAAATTAAATTTTCCAAGGGCAAACGTAAGTTTTTTCGCATGGGATCACACGTTCATAGCAACTTGAGCATTCTGGCGTGGAATAACAGCTAACCTCCCTTCTCCCTGAATTGGTTGCGATAAGTTCGATGAATTGTCACAGTCCATCGGGCTGTCAGCTTCTCGAATGAAGATAGAATTGGACTTGGTCCGAATGATTACCGCTTCATCGGCTTTCAATAACTACGCAAATGGCTTATAGTATATAAACATCATCAAACCTCTCACATATAAACCAGAACGTCCATATTTCAATTTGAGAATAGTTAGGCAAAGAGAAAGGAAAGGTAAGGAAATAAAAGAAAACAGAAATAACAGGAAAAAATGTAACAGTCTAGAAAAAAATAGAATTTAGGAACACTACAAAATTCTTTTAATATATAACTTCAGTAACTTCTCCACATATAATATTCATACGTTTTAGATTATATTAGAATAAATAGAATAATGAATTCAAAGGGCATTACACAGATCATTCAAACAAACTCGACAATATCCTACAAACCCTTTAAGAATCGTATATTACTACGACAAGCCTGCATCACAGTTCATTTCTTAATTATAATCAAACACTTGAAAACATAACAGTAAGCGATGTGACTGCAATACTCAATTCTAAGTGTATTCGCGAAGATGAAAGATATAATAAATAAATAAATAGTATTAATTAGCATGCACACATTCAAAGACGTATAATAATAGGACAAGCGATTTTTGGACTGAACAGAACTGATTCCAAATATGCATGTCAAAAGTCTAGTAGAAAAAAGACGCAAATATAGAATTACCGTTCAGATCACAAAGACAAAGGATAATATCATGGATAAACGAAACAACCAATAATTATATAAACATCATAAAAAATAAGTATAAACTTAGAAACAACATATTAACAGAAATACAAAATAAAATTAGAATAAATATATATAAAACATCAAAACCTAACTATATTCTGATTGGCTGAATCTCCATAACCATGTTCCACAAGATTACCTGAAGAATGATATAAAAATCTGCAAAAGTTTTCATGTTTGCCTCTGGATGAAGCGAACAATAACTGCAGAATTGTTTGAAAAAACTGTATATATAATATGCTACAAGAAATGGGACAAAATATGATAACATCCTAGGGTCAGATATAGAGAACAAATTTTACATACTCATATCTTTACTCTATGGATCAAGAAAACATGATCGTAAACATAATGAATTCAGATAACGGTGCGTTTTTATATTATCGTTGATTCCTAAATGGAAATGAGTATTTGATGGTTTCATCCAGAAGGTTTCATTGTTTTGTAAAATTGTCTCATCCTTGTTTTCTTGGAGATTGTCCAGTGAAGGATAAAAGTTTTCTATGGCATTTATCATTGAAATGACTTGTTCGTTTTCATTTATATGGTACATGTATTCGCCTATTCTATCTTTCGATTTTCTTGCGGTCAAGCCCACATACTGTTGTCCGCATTCTAAGCAGTTGAGACAATATATTACGTTTTTACTGCAACAACTTGCTTGATTGTCGGCGTACGCGTTCATTTTTAATTTTGTGGTGTTCGAGATAATGTAACCTTTTTTACCTATGAGGGTACATTTACTACATTCGCATTAGAGTTATGCATATGATTGGTAGTACCGAAGTTGTTTAGGTTACATGTAGGTTTGTGCCCGTCTTGCGGCAGCTCCCAAGGTGTGTGATGCTACCCCTTGAATCTGATGACAGAATATTGGGTGTGGGTCGATTCTATCGTCGACAATAAGTGGGTCACCGCGCTGGTGGGCGGGGCGAGGCGGGGCGTACGAGTTTTGCTGCGTGCCATTCAAATTGTTAAAGGACTGACGATCCCTTTAACAGTTTGAACGCCACGCTGTACCACGGCACTACCTATTTCGATTACCTTTCCTCTAGTTTTTCTTTCCCATTTTGTATAGTTTTTATGCTGCAATGCCTTGAAATCATCCCATTTTGCACATCTAGAACTTGCAAGACCAGTATTTCATATTGGTTTTCTAACAAAAATATTGAAAGTATGTCTTCTGCCTATTTTCTTTTCTAGAGAAAAAAAAGTAATTACATTCTTTCAGGTTTTCCGGTGTGTTTGTTTCTACTGTAGTAAATTGCTGCTAGATAAAGATAATAAACGTGTAAAGATATAATAAGAAAAACACAAGGTAAACTTGGAGAAACATAGGCGTCTCTATTTTTCAAGTGATCAATTACACTTTTTGAGGTAACCCTCGGAGGAGGTTCACTTTGGTTTATGATATGTGCAAGTCAAAGGTCGTTTGTGATGGTGGAAATGAGAATGTAAATCCTGAGGTACTATTTCCTTTGAAATTTTTATTCGCATTATTTTTGAGTGCTAATGTGGTTGGAGTGCCACTTCGCTGCGCTTCTGTGTGGCTCATTGGAAACTATGCCCTCTCTGCAAGGATTTTAGGATTTTTCGGCGTCTTTGGTCGTTTGGGTTCGACCTAAGTCTTGCATAGTGGAAAGGGATCCAGAAGTGCCAAGGCACCCCGCCTCAACTCTAACCAACCTTGTTTATGTTCTCTTGGAATTTCAACATAATGGTGAAATCATTTATAGGAGGGAGAGGATGGTGAGGAAGTCATAAAGGGCAGCGGTTGGTAGGACGTCGTTTCGTAGTTCTATTCTTTGAAATCGGGTGTAATTTTATACTATTAGTATTCTGTTTCAGTAATGATGCCGTTCTGGATCTCACTACTTGGAAAAGAATTCCTGCAGGGATTTTCAACGGATTTCAAAATTCATATCCCTCATGGTAAGCGGCACTTTTACATTTTACTTTCGGTATTTTTTTGAATGTTGCTGTTATATTCGCGTTTTTGCAGCAAAAATTATTCAATAACAGCGAATATTCAATAACAGCGTCTATACGCCTCACGCTAGGAACAGACGATTTGGTGAAATTATTTATGCGAAGAACGAAAACAATTTCCGAATCAGGAGTAACAACAACAACAACAAAGGTACAACCAATCAAGCAAAGAATATCCGGATTTCTGAAGAAACAAACCAATGGAGAGGACTCAGCAAAGGAGGATCACAATGAAGGAGGAGGACTCGGCAAAGGGGGATAGAGGGACCAAAAAAAGGAGAACGCCGGAGAGGAAGCAGGAAGGGACGCCACGTGATGTCCGCGCCTTATATTCTTTCCAGTCGCCACCACGGCTAAACATATTGAAATGCGCAATAACCTAAACGAACAGATTCGAGCATGTTAACACAGGTTACCTGTTACAACATGATTCCTTAACATATATGTACTTATTGTTTACTTTGCTACTGTAACAGATGTTATTGAAATATTTAGTAATTGTTGCCGCTAATCAGTGGGAGTATGTAAGGGGCCCAGCCTACTGGGGAGGAAGTTTAAAGGGGTTCGCCCTGGGCACTCGCAAGCCATATTTTGTTTAAAGTTGTTGAACGAGTGTTCCAATGAATTTGTAGACCCTTTTGAGGGCGTAGTACTCAACCCCTCACATAAAATTCAACACTATACGTGCAGAAATACTAAGAACAACACGAATATGTACCAACAAGGATTCCATAAATAGATTAGAACACACCATCAAACAAGTTATAGAATCAGGATACAACACAAATATATTCATAAGTAGCCTTATGAAATGCCTAATAAGAACCCTTCCCAAAGACAAATTACAAAGCAAAAATATACACAAAGAATTTAGCTTCCTATGAAAACAGCAGCAATTACATATGAAAGCACGAAAAAAGACTGGGCGTAAATAAAAGAAAAAAGGCGTTCGCATTAATAAACATAAATTAAAAATCATCAAAATCAGAACCATAAAGCTAGTTCACACAAAAATAAAGAAAACGCATTTCAAAATGACCCTTGGTACAGAACTAAAAATAAAGGTGGAAAATTAAAAATTCTCACAACTATAGTAAGGTAAGCAAATAGTTACTGAAGTAAGGATTAACAAAACACTACTAATAAAAAAATGGAAACATTGAAGCTTAAGAATAAAATACCTTAACGAAATGATCATTTGGACATAAATAGAAATAGTTACTACCTATCATTATAATACTGCTAATTCTTACATATTATAATATTGCTAATTCTTAAATACCAGCCGGCTTCGCCGGCTGACTCCGGCGCGCCTCCTCTGCGCGGCTCCGCCGCGTTTTCCTTCTTCCACACATTTCATTAGCCGCCTAGTATCAGGCTCTTCTTTTACCCGAACAGGTGGTCAACATTCTTTGACCAATAGCATCATACCTGCTCCTTTCAACACTATTACGGTGTATGGAGTGGTGGTAAGGAGCGTTGATCAAGTGGACAGATGAGAGAAAAGCCGGGTATTAGTCGAGCATTTGATCGTACGAATGTAGGTAGGCGCGATAGAGCCACACCCCGCAAAGCCGGGCCGTATCACGCAGAGGTTCGAAGTGCCTGGAGTGCTCTGGAACCGCTTGAAGAATTTTTGAGGCTGGCCCCGCTCACCTTGACGCACGCTCCACACACAACAGCATTCTGTCGCCTTAAAGCGTCTTGCTTTGGAATGCACTCCCGCATTCAGCAGTGGAACGCGTTAAATGGCCCTCACTAAGGTTGTTGATGGAAGATAATTGTGGTAAGCGTGATTAAGTGAATTGCTGCTGTTCATAACATCTCTGTAAACAAACCCCATGCATTTGGAATAGAGCTAGCTTAGCGGTCGTACATGTCGTTACTAATAAGCAGTGAGGAATGAGTTCTGTTGGAATCATTGAGATCGTTATACTTGAGTCATATCGATCGCATTGTTGTTGTGAGCGGTGAAGCGGATTTTCCCATGTTACCTTGTCACTTTCAGCTCCTATCACTTCCGTCCCGCCAATAACACTCCCGTCCCGTATCACTATCATATCACCCTGTATCGCCTCTCGGATCCGAGGTCCCATTGCTGTAACCTGCGTTACGAATTTGATGACCCTTCCCTTACGAAGCCGCTTATCGTACCCTTCCCTTACGAAGCTGCTTATCGTATCTTATCTACTGTTATCACTTTCTGTCACCCGCCAATATGTTCCCGTCCCACACCCTATATCACCTCACGTATCTGAGGTCCCACTGTTGCTGTAACCTGCGTTACGAATTTGATGACCCTTCCCTTCCGAAGCCGCTTATCGTATCTTATCAACTGTTATCACTTTCTGTCACCCGCCAATATGTTCCCGTCCCACACCCTATATCACCTCACGTATCTGAGGTCCCACTGTTGCTGTAACCTGCGTTACGAATTTGATGACCCTTCCCTTCCGAGGCCGCTTATCGTATCTTATCAACTGTTATCACTTTCTGTCACCCGCCAATATGTTCCCGTCCCACACCCTATATCACCTCACGTATCTGAGGTCCCCACTGTTGCTGTAACCTGCGTTACGAATTTGATGACCCTTCCCTTACGAAGCCGCTTATCGTATCTTATCAACTGTTATCACTTTCTGTCACCCGCCAATATGTTCCCGTCCCACACCCTATATCACCTCACGTATCTGAGGTCCCCACTGTTGCTGTAACCTGCGTTACGAATTTGATGACCCTGTCCTTCCGAGGTCGCTTATCTGTTATTTTATCAACTGTTACCAATTTCTGTCACTTGCCAATAATGTTCCCGTCCCACACCCTATATCACCTCACGTATCTGAGGTCAACACTGTTGCTGTAGCCTGCGATACAAATTTGGTGACCCTTCCGTTCCGAGGCTGCT
>MU913649.1:0-13262 GCA_036418165.1 Cooperia oncophora | reverse complement strand
GATTTCCAGACAAGGTGCATTCAGTGGCTTCTATGGCTCAGATTTAATGTCAAATGCTTGTAGAAATCGTCAGTTTTTCCGAGGACGGTACACGCCATGTGCGAGGTGAATGTATCCGCAGCTGGCTGCAATAGCTGCCAGTGTCCCCGCTCAAAAGACACGGGAACGAGGCTGTAGGGTGGTGACGTCCGAAAGCGTTTCCATACTCCTCCCGCGCTTTGGCATGCCCAGCTACACAACTAACCATAGCCAAACGCGTTACTTGTCTACGCCCCCTCACTTTTGTTTGTTTCCTACCGCTAAATACGTGTTTCGCTGCGAGACTTGCCATCAACGACAGTGCTGCACTTTGAAGAAAGTGCGGGCGGAGTAAGTATGGAGAAGGCACTGTGGAGCTTTCAAAACAACAATACTTTAGAAACAATGAAATCTTGATTTTTTTTTCTGAAATCGCCATACCTCTTCTCCAACTACGCTGATGCAGCCCTTTTCTTCCGGCCAAATACGAAACTAGCCGGGCGGTCACTTCATGCCTATGAATCGTTCTAGTCGCTATTTGAAATAGAACTGGAAGCACAAGTTAGTAGTCATGAAAAACCTCATAACTGTCTCTTATATAAGCGTTTTCCGCACGCGATATAACTGCAGAGGACCACTTAAAACTTTAAAGTCGTTCCAAAAAAATCTATCTCAAAAAAATGTAAATCACCGTTTATAGTTCTAAAGTCTGAGCGAGTTATCCGCAGAAGTCTCGTGGAATATCTTATTTGCAGAAATTTGATTTTTGTTCACAATTTCACCTTTCATTCAACTTTCACTGATGATAACGGCTAATGGCGGAAGCAGTCACACGCATGACATCTTTTATTACAAAACTCTTCGCCATTTAGTCGCAACTATGGAGATCATTGTATTCGCCGCGGATGGACATTACGTGGCACGCGTTGCTGGCGGGTTTTCTTCCCGTGGGTGATAATACAGTGCGCGCACGTACGTGTATGAAGACCTTGGGCTTCGGCTTCATGGGGGCAACGAATACTGTTCAGTTAAGACCTGTAAACGACTGGAACAAAGAAACTCACCCGCACCTTTGCAGGAGTTCACAACTTTGCCCAGAGTGAGAGTGAAGGGCGAAACGCCCCTCCTCCTGCGCAAAGCAGAAAAAATGAAGGTGACTAGCCAATGCCCGATACCTACTCGATATCCTCCAGCCTATGTCTCGTAAGGTGAAATAAGCAGCGTAAAAAGGGAACGCTTCGCTAATCTGGACGAAATCGGAATATTGTGCGGGAAGCAGCGCCTCTATCCGTACTGTGCACCATCAAAAATCCTCATCGATTTTTGAAGTTGGTGTGTATTTTTTATCAGTCGGTGCTTACTGGGTCGAACCGTAAGAAATAGCGTTTTACCACACATCAAAGTCTGTGGATGAAAAGGGACTTTTCTCTGGAGTGTTCATCGTTCGATAGATATTTTTCTGCCTACAAGAAACAATGCGCTTTTTTTACTTCTCGATTATTGTCAATTTTTAATTAATCAAATCGAAGCGACGGCTCGGCACAATTTACACTTTCAAGACATCTTCCTGCACCTTATCTAGAGGCTTAAATTGCAGAAGCAGCTCAAAATTTGTGGTTTCACGACTAAGAAATGATGCTTCTCGGGACGAGTTGAAGTGGGTTCGAGCGATAAAGTGATGGGGATTTTTATCTTGTAAATGTGTACCTCATGCGAGGCCCTCTTGGTGATCGACTCGTGCACAACTTTTGAACCTCTCCCATCAACTGAGAGGGTTTCTCAATGGTGGTGTGGGATTCCATGACCTCTGCCTTTTCCTCATTCTTTGACATGGGTTTCCTTGGAAAAACTGATTCAGCATACTTTCAGTCGACTCAATCGAGCATCAAGTCTTATGTTTTTCTGCGAGGTAGAAATGGAAATCTTTCGAACTTCTCGTGCCTCTCAAAAACCATCGCTACTTGGGCATATATTCAAGAAATGGGCCTCTGCAGTTCCGGCTTTCTAACTGAGTAGAAAAAGGAGGGGTGTCGTAAATGCTCTATTCATTCGAATTGATATTTCATTTTACACACTTGAAGACCTGTGAAAATAGAATCTTCGAAGAAAAAATCAAGGTCCTATATGGCAGAAAATTCTCTACCAAACAGTGTTTAAGTAATCATAAAAACCTTTCAACTTAACGCGAAATTTGGAGTTAGGAAAAAACGCCTCCTATGGACCGACCCGATAGAATGCTTCTGTTTCAACTCAGCTCATTGCCTGTCAACTTAATTGTGTTCCCTTCCGTTATCACTTCATCACTCGTACCGTGAACTGTAGATAATTACGCATGTGCTCTTATCACTTTGCTGCATTTCGTCATTCAACCAAAGATGCGAGATCGCTTTGTCGAGAGCGAATCTTTGGAATGTTTTGAAAAACAATAGATTGTTGAGCTGTT
Source organism: Cooperia oncophora (assembly GCA_036418165.1). NCBI lineage: Eukaryota > Metazoa > Nematoda > Chromadorea > Rhabditida > Trichostrongylidae > Cooperia > Cooperia oncophora. The sequence goes on along the minus strand of MU913649.1, from coordinate 10,801 downwards.
AAGGGAACCTACAGTGTATTCGTCATCATTCCCTTACCAACCCTCCTGGCCGTGATATCTCATATTTCAGGGCCCGTTCACGGCTCACGGCTTGGTACTTAGCTGGATTGTCCCGAAGGCATGTGATGCAAATGTTTGATAGGTGTAGCGACTCCCTTCTTTGTACATCGACCCGTTACGCAGCTAGATAGTGACGGAAGAGGCGTCACAAGTCGAAAAAATGTTGCCCGCCGAAGCTGATTCACACGTTCTGTGGACCGAGCATATAGCCACAGCAGTGCACACCTATACTTACGCACAGATAATGGACACGCCTTGCTCTCTTCTCTATGAAAGCCGATCTTTGGTCGACCTCGTTCGTTTTTTCTCTCTCTCTCCCACTGTTCGTTTTAGTGCCCTCGCATAACTTACTTAAAAAAACTCTTCCAGGCTTGGAAATCTCATTTTGGGGTCTTTCATATTGGACCACAAAGCCTACAAAGAACTGTAATTGCAGTCTGCTATCTAAACATGCATGTAGCAGCTCAGTTAAAGCAGCCTGGTACACCCTACCTTCTCACGCGCAACTTACAAGATCTGTAAACCGGGAAGAACACTGCTTACGATACTATTGATTTTGTTCTGCCGCGTTCACGAAGACTTCTAAACGGCGAAGAAAAGTACCAGGTAGAACGAAACTGTACGGTCCCCCCCCCTCCAAGCAGGGTACAGCATCGTTATGTGGAACACATAGGAGGGGTCGTACTTTTTCTCTGGGGAGGGGGGTCGTATTTGGTCGTTGGGAGAGAGGGGGGTCGTATGTGCCTTTGAGAGAAATTTGTCGCGTTGGTTTTCCGGTTGTTGACTTTTTGCGTGATTTTTCCTGTTTCATGTGTACTATATACCCCCCCCCCCCGCTCGACGGAAAATTTTTGGGTGAAAAACTGGAAAATGGGGAAATTTGTAGGAATTTGTAGCTCGGTGTTGAGGAAGGTGGGGGGTCGTACCTACAGCAGCACCTCACACATCACGATGATGTACCCTTCTACGGGACCTGGTCCTTGCCCCGTGCAAGGTGATGGGTCCGCCGCTGCAACGGTGCTGGAAAGCAGTGATACTCTGGTGTGTATCCAGACTCTACCCGCGCGAGCGTAATCGTGATCAAGCGCATTACTTGTCTGCGCCCTCTCGATACTGTCTCTCTTCAACTTCCGATTGCGTGCTCGCTCCGGGCTTTTTAGTGCTGACACCAGTACTGCGCCTTGAGAATAGCGCAGTTGAGCGCTGTTCGGTTTGGGAGGAGCATTCCGCACTTTCGCTGATTGCTTTTGCTAGTTCCAGTAGATTATACATCACGTCTTGGTGAGACTTGTAGATTCCTGTCCACTGTAAACAAAGCTACTGCTAGTGCATTGCTTTTCAGGAGCTATCAGGTCTCCGCAGGAGGCAGCGGCAGTAATCGACAGAAACCAGCAAAAGTCCTCATCAGAACCATTCGCGCCCGTAGGCGGAGTTAAGAAACTGCACGCGGCTGTCACCCCCTCCAGCTCACATAGTGATCGTTGAGGGATTGTTACCTTATATGGACCCATCTGTAATGGTATACTTGCTGTCACAGACGCGCATACTCAATACTATACTAACAAGTACATATGTTGATGGACGGGCCATTATACCACGAGTACGTGTGAGGAGGAGGTGGTAGTGAATGTAGTGAAGTGGCAAGTGGCACACTTACCACGCGAGAAGGCTCGCTGGCAAATCTCGGATTGGTTCCCGCCCAGTTCAGCCAAACCACCTGTTCCCGAGGACGTAAAGTTGGCCCCGGGCATTATCAGACATTGATAATGCATATGGGCTGGCTCCCGGGTCATTGTGTGAGCCACATCGCATTCAATAAGCCACTGCGATTGTGAATGGCAGTAGAATGCTTACCGCATCCCACACAGGAACTGATGAGTGGCAAATACTTTATCCTTTACCCTTTCATTGTTCGCCTTAAGGATGCATGGGAATGAGTCCCCCACGACTTGCCTGAAAAGGGAGAAAGTGGATTCCCGCGGGACAACGAAAATCCACTCCCCACTCCAGCAATCAGTGGGGACTCATTCCCCACGACTAGCGCCGCGCCAAGTTCAGCTTCACCCCCCCCTGACAAGCCCCAGCATTCGCAATGAACTGTTTGGCAGTCATCGAAGTTTCCACCCTATGAATCGTGTGCCTATAAAGTGCCACATGAAACAACGCACAGTTTACGTGGAATGCCTACCAACGAACGGCTTGTTCAATCATTCCAGTCATGATTGTCATATCAAATCATCAATAACTGATACGCACCTGTGTCCTTGGGAAGTTTTCACTTGGACGGTTTCCATGGTTTCCCTTCGTTCTTATTTCAACGGATTCTCGTGGGTCGCTCTAAAATTTCACTCAAAATTCTGTAACATAGATTTTGTTACATAAAAATCTTTATCTATTATCTTTATGCAATACCAGTTCGTTGAAAAAAAATCTATTGCTGTGAAATCGGTTTACTAATTGTGGGCAGCTCTGCGACGGGGTGAGGGGTAGGGGATGCGTTTCGCCCCTCTGCTACTTCCCATCAACTTGTGGAGCCATCTAGAGAACTATTACATGAGCTTAAGAGTTGACAGGTTAGCACAGTAGCTCGACGAGCTTGCTCCAGCCCCACAGTTTACAGGTTTCAAAAGTGTGACATTTGTGTACCGAAACCAGAGAAGCTGTGGAAGTGCAAAATGACCCCCCGTCGCCGAACTGCGCCGCCACTTGATATGTTTTCCATTGCATCTGCTGGGGCTTCTTTAACTTTATAGAATACATTATGCCATTCTCATACAAGGTTCCTCACCCTGAAAAAAAAAACTCGTGCAGGTGCTGTCTGTGGTCCTCCACAGAACTGTACTACTCCCTTTCAAGGTATTTTGTGAATATGTACCGGAGGAACAGGTAGTAGTAGATGATGCCACGTCTGTTCTATGCGTTAATCGCGAAAAGCAGCCCTAACAAGCTCTAATAAATTTTTCTGGGTGGTCAGAGTTGAGGTTACATATCGCAGTCACGTTTTACAAAACGGTTGTTTTACTGAGTGCGTTCGGAATCAGCAAAGATAGTACAACAAAAGCATGGTGTTTTGCAGATTTTGATCAATACAGAGCAGTTAACAGAAAGATCCACGGCGAACGGCGAGCGATGAAGGCGGCAGTACTCGCCAATAGCGTTTTGGAGCGGCAGCATGTGGAAAGACTGCATTTGTAAGTACCTCTCTGAGCATCATTTGAAAGCCTTCTGTGGTCATAACTTTTTGTTACATTTCGCCGCTTTAACAAACAATTAATAGTGTAATCACCATTGTGACCAGGGCACGCCATCGCGTTGTGATCATTCCTGAAAAATACGACTACCCCTGGATTTCCATCGCCCGAATACGACCCCCCTCCCTCATGCTACGCTACCTACAACTGATTCTTCTCAACTTCCTACCACTTTTCCATTTTACCCGAAAAATTTCCCAATTTTCGCAAAGCATTGTTCCGTGAAAAGGAGGGACGGGGGGGTCTGGGATGGGGGAGGTCGTCGGGATTAACTATTATTTCCGACTATCGGAAATAGTAGTTGTATACATCTTTGGCAGTCCCCCTCCCAACAACGAAAGAGAAATCAACTATCAAAAAATTTTTTCTCAGACCAAATACGACCCTCCTCCCTCGCGGTCAAATACGACCCCTCCCGTTGTGATCATCACAACGATAGCGTGCCCTGATTGTGACCAGTGGTATGCAGCCACTTGCTAGGGCAGTAGATATATTTCTCTCAGAATGAGTGAGACTGATGGTTGCAGGTAATAGAAGGGCCATTTTGTAGATGGTTGCATTACTTGAAGGCAGTTGGCACGATTAATCCCTAAGACGAGTAGTATTAACATGCCTGCCAGGACGGAATTCCAGCAGGCGCTGCGTAGCGCCTTTTCCAAGGAAGGTACCCTTATAAGGGCCCTATCAAGCTACAACATACCGACCCGCCCGCCCACAAATGGACGACCGTACCTGATGCTCGTATTGCTTCATTTGCTAAGTAAAATATGAAGCGAAGGGATTGGTATGAAGCGGCTGCGGTGCTGCATGGATATATGAGTACATACGTGCAGCCGTACCTACCGTAGCGGTTATTGGCAAGATGCCTACGGGAAACTCGTCCGAAATTGCTTTTGAGTCATTAAGAACGAAGGCTTTTCTTCGCAGGTTTTTGACCGTTTCACATTGTTTTTTTCGATTTTTCGCTTTCCCACTAAAGCGCCCTGCTAGCATTTTAGGCAGTGTACCAAATTACCGTGCCAACTGCCTTTAAGTCAGGAAGTAGCCGGAGATCTCTCTACAGCTGGTACAGGCGCTCTAATGGGATATGGTTGGATGATCCATGTGATTTCCTCTGAGCCAATATGAAAGGCGTCTCCATTCTCTCCAGTAACGAAATAAAGTTAGGGAGTTTTAATTCCCACCTGCAGCATTGCAGTATGAGTTGACTTGGCAAATCGAGTTGATGTGCAGTGCCTTCTCCTTGTTGAGAGTATAGGTCCTGGTGCGGATGCTGCGTACGTCACGCCAATTTCAAGGCCTTTTTCGCTGTGACTGGGAAATAACGCTTAACACTCACGATATACACTGTGCTAAGCCCCTATGAAGTGCTGACCTTTTCGACCGTCCGCGCTTGCACTGACTGGTCCACTATTCATACTTATCTGGTGAAATTAAGCGTAACCACTTTCTGATTCAGTGTGATTACCATTGATTAGTCATCGCAGCGCATGCCTTTTTTATGTCACCTATCTGTAACTCTGTAACAAACACTGGAATGTTACACCCATTTGGTGATAACACGATCTGGAAGAGAGTTATTTGAGTTAGAGCAAAAAATGACAAGGAATTCCAATGAAAGTTGATAAGGGGTACCAGCGACGGGATGTCTGCTAGCTTATGAGGAAGGGCCTAAACTTCCTGCAGGTGATTGAACGCCACGGATCCAACTGTACTTGTGAACGAAGCACAAATCAGTGCAGCTGAAAAATCACCCTGAAGCTCAAAGCTCAAACTTGAAAATTTGAGGCCCAGAAATTGCCGCAGTGATTTTTAGTTCCTCTTCATCTCTTTTCGGTGCTTGTCAGCTCTCTATAGATTTTTCAGAGAAGAACGTAAAGCACTTGAGTTTTGAAAGAGACTGTTTTTGAGCTCTGTTTAGTAAAACATTCAGGTCATTGAAGGCCTCAAAATAGCTATGAAATGTACGCTACGTATCCCGTCTGTGCTTCAGATGTAGAACGCAGACACGCCCCTTGTCTCCGGGATATGAAATTTGAGTGAACTAGTTTAATGTTCAGATACGACGATTCGTTTCCGGTGATTACACTGAAGTCTATGACCCAACGATTGAGGACCGACACAAGAAGACGTTGATGTACAACGGCAAGCCAGCGCATCTAGAAATACTCGACACATCGGGAAAGGTACGATAAGATTCCCTTAGTTCCAAGTTTAAGTCTAGGAATGCTGAACCAACTATTTCGTTAGATCTCTGCCAGATACAGATACAAGTGCTCAATCATTCTCGATGCGAGGCACATTTGTAGCAAATCGCCATTGCACTTTCCTCCGTCGGACCGCGATTGCAAGTCGTGGATAAAAGGGTTGAATATGAATTGTACACATATATTATCACTAGATGATTAAGCAAAGTACTCCGGGCGAGTATGAGGTGACCAGAGAGACGCAGAGACACTCAGCGTGCAGCTCGAAGATCAGAGATGCGAGGGCTGACGAGCACACCGTGGCATAAGTAATGAAGGCGTTTATACCGCGATGGGTTGCCGAGGCCAAAACCTGAGAGAGACGCGATCGGAGCTTGCGTCACAAGGCCTGCCGTGTTTTTTACTAAGTGACTTTGAATTAGAACCTCGCATTATGACATGCCTTTTTAGGGCATAATGGCCCGCGAAAACATATCTGTAACTCAGCTGTCCATAGGGAAAAGTAATACGCACAAACACAATTTGTAGAAGTTCGCGTCATCAAACATTTGTAAGGTAGCGGGTGTCAAGCGCAATGTTGCTGCAAGTGACTCCGTGTTAGCAACGCCAGTCGCTACGCACCCGCTTTCGCATGGATGTCGCATCTTCCGTTTTACCTCTTTGCAATCTCTCTCGGTCTCCGCGTGCCTTTGTTCTCTCTCGCGAAAACCACATATATCTTTAGAACAAAACGAGGGCCATATCTTGCAGCGCTTCGATGCTTTTTTTTCTTCCAGCAAGTCCAGTTGCACAACAGCTTGTATCCTTCAAACCGCTTACTTACAAACTCTCAAGCCGGCTCATTCACACGAATTCTGCCCTCCGATCTCACTGATCAATTCCTCGAATGGCCAACTAGAATGCGAGCCAGCAGTACTGCATGTACGTTCAGCCCAATAAGGTGCTCCAGGTTCCAGTGGACAGAGGGAAATCCACCGCCCACTCGCCGAGGCCCAGTTTGGGTGGTCGGGGTTCAGAAGTAGTGAGGATAGAACCATTTAAGTAGCGCGATGAGTGCGAGGGGTCCGGTAACTGAGATTTGTGAGAAATCGGAAATCTTCATGGCCAAAAATTGAATGCATTGCAAGGAGCACCATGAGATCCGAATGTGAGCGATTTCCCAACCATAGATAGATTTCATCGAATTAATTCCAGAGGGAGTATCGTCATCCATTTTAAGCTCCTAGTAACCTACTCATTTCACGACATCGCCGAATGTATCCACAATTAAGTCATGACCCCCTTAAGGCTCTATCCATGAATCCCCGAGAAGGAGACACAAGTTGCGTCTTCCTGCCTGGCTTAAAGACTCGGCATCGCGCAGCTCAGGACATCAGGGTCGTAAAGACTGTAAAGAGCAGCAACGGGGCCATTCTCAGGAAACCAGCCGAAGTCAGGAAGAGGTGGGAAGAATACTTCGAGGGACTTCTGAACGAAGAATTCCCTCGCAAGGATAGCCCACAGATAGAGGCGACGGCAGGTCCCATCACTCCCTGGACGAAGGATGAAGTTCGCCGGGAGCTAGGGAGAATGAAAGCTGGGAAAGCAGTGGGTCCAGATGGGGTACGCGATAGCATGGCATGGAAGCGCCCTCCGGAGAGAGCATGGGGGGTGAGTTGGCTCACGCACTTCCTAAACAACGTAACAGCTGAAGGAAGGATGCCGAATGCGTGGAGGAGCAGCACAATCGTTCCCATCTTTCAAACAGAAACGGCGCGAACGCGACGGACTGCTCCAACTACCGCGCATTCAGCTGACTCACCCCATACCATTGAAGCTGTACGAGCGGCCTGCGTCAACACGAAGCGCTCAAGGGAACTTCCGTCTCGATCCGCAGGGAACAGTTCGGCTTCATGCCCGAGAGGTCCACCACCGATGCCATCTTCATCGCCAGACAGCTGATGGAGAAGTACCGAGAGAAGCGGCGACCCTGCTACCTAGCCTTCCTGGACCTTGAGAAGGCATTCGACCGCCTGCCAAGGCCTGTACTCTGGAGAGCGCTCAGAGAACGTAACGTTCCGGAACACCTCATCTCCATAGTGAAGGACATGTACGATGGGGCTAAAGCAGCTGTACGCACCCCTCACGGCTTTGACTCAAAAGGAGTAAACATTACGGTTGGCGGGTGAGTACACCAAGGGTCAGCCCTCAGCCCGTTCCTCTTCCTCCTGACTCTAGATGTCATGGCAAAAGAACTCATGGAGGGACCACTGAAAACCATCCTCTATGCTGACGACATCGCCCTGATAGCGGACAGCAGGGAGGAACTTCAGGACAAAGTGCAGCGGTGGCAGGATGTGCTCGCTGCGAATGGACTCCGGCTGAACGTAAAGAAGACCAAGTTCCTAAGCTCCGAAGAGTGCGCCGAAGTCATCGTAGATCGCCATGGCGAGAGCATCGAAAGGGTCGAGGATTTCCAGTACCTGGGGAGCAACCTAGCAGCTGATGGCAGCGTGGACCAGGCGGTGACGGCCCGAATCAACGCAGCCTGGATGAAATGGAGGGAGTCCACTGGCATCCTGTGCGACCGGCGGTGCTCGAGAACACTCAAGGGCAAGGTGTACCGGGCTGTGGTAAGGCCTACAATGCTCTACGGCAGTGAGTGCTGGCACTAATCTGCAAAGAACCATGAAAGGCAGCTCCACTCAGCTGAAATGAGGATGCTGAGATGGGCCTGCGGCTGGACACGACTCGACAGAGTCAGAAACGAGGACGTCAGAGCAGTCACACAGACGGCTCCTATCCAGCTGAAGGCACGAGAGCAGCGACTGCGATGGTACGGTCATGTACTGAGGAGGCCTGAAGACCACCCAATAAGGAAGGCATTGGAACTCGAAATAGAAATACGAAGGGGGGCCAAAAGGGCGGGCAACCGACCACGAGGAGCCCCGAAGAAAAGGTGGAGGGACGTCATCAAGAGGGACCTCACTGAAGTGAAAGCCACAGCAGAAGATGCAGTGGATCGGAACAAGTGGCGACGTCTAACAAGATCAGCGGACCCTGCGACGGCGCGGGACTAACGCTAGGGAGAAGAAGAAGAAAGAAGAGTAACCTTAGCTCAATTCACGACATCGCCGAATGTATCCACAATTAAGTCATGACCCCCCTTAAGGCTCTATCCACGAATCCTCGTGACGCGCTATAGACTAGCATTTACTAACACATACATAAATCAAGGCCGAGCTGTGATGGCGCGATCTATCTGATAGGTTAACGTCTACATAGGTACCCATCTAGAATCGTCTCTTGAAAAACGTTCCGTGATAAACTAAGGTTATAGCCTCTCACAAGTGGTGTCTCCAGCATACAATTGTAAAAGCTGTTGCTACCGCATAGTAAAAATGTGCAAGAAATGCCAGTGCAGACGTGAACGATTTGGTCCATGAGCACCCCTGGCTCAAGGTCATGCCAAACCCCTGTTTAGCTTTAGTAGGCCATCTACTAGAGTGTAGTTCACTGCGGACGAGAGAGGGCGTGTCAGAGGGGATGTAACTCGGTGCGGTGCCAAGCCTGTTGTTCTTATCACTGCACTCGTTTCCTCTCAATTTTTGCAGCATATCCGCTCAGGGTACAGCATCGCTGTGCAAAATCCATAGGGGGGATGTCGTTGGCCGCTGGGGAGGGGGGGGGAGGGATCGTAACGGCAATGGTCAGCCAGTACGGACAATGCTATGACATATTCAGTTGATGGTGGAATAAAAGCTATGGAAGCCAAAGAATCAATAAAAAAAAATGAAAATTATTATGAGTGTATTCTTTACAGATTGAACTGCTACGTTTAACAGCCCTCTTTTCATGCAAATCCCCAAAATGGGTTCGTACTTGGCCGGGGGTATCGCAAAAAGTAGAACTCGCTAGTGCATCAAACAGTACAAAAGTGTCCTTTGGCTAAGTTGATGGAAGGAACGGAAATGCTGCATAGACGCGATGTAAATAAGACGCACAATACTACAACAAAAAAATTTATTGGGCAAACACAGCAAGAATATTAAGAATAAATAAATAAAAAATAAATAAATAAATATCAGTTAATAGCATGAACTCGTAAGTACGTAGATGACTTAAAGAACTCGTAAGTACGTAGATGACTAAATAATACGTCTCAAACAGATTCGTGCGTATTGTCCTTTCCAAACCCTAAACAAACATCTGCTTGCATGGATAAAAGCACCTCAAATTAGAATTTATACCTTTCCATCACCTCTGCGTAGGAGAGTAATGCACGGCGCACGCTCGGACCAAATCGATCAGTGATAGCCGAGCTCCTCTTTCACTCATTTGAAGGGAAATATGTGTTTTGGAGTTCTTCGAGCGTGTATTCTCACAATGGCACAGAAGGAGTCGATTTTTCGGGTGGGTCAGAGGGTAGCGCGTCTGTGACCCATCTAAAATATCTCCTGAACTAGTGGGTCTTCAGAAAAACTGTAAAGCTTATTGGAAAGAGAAAAGATGGAGGGGTTTCAGGACGATTTTAATCCTGATGAAAATACGTTTGAACGAAGCAATCCTCGCGTGAACCTTGAAACTTAGCTCGCGGATTTACCCCTAGCCTATCCAAGAACCATCCTGAATATCACCAAGGGGGGGATTGTCAGGCTTGAACAACTAGGTAGAAATACCAACAGTAAGAAACTTTCGTTGCATGCTGCTCACTTTTGGGCCATTCCTCAAAGCTCCGCACCTAAAAAGAGAATAATAATTCCTGAAAAAGACCCCAGACACGCTGAACTTTCGAGTTCTGCGCTTAAGAACGCTCCTGCAGCGAAAGCGGTCGCAGCCTTGCGATCGATAATAGCCAAGTATAGAACGATTTACTGCCGCCTGGTTATCTTTTTTTCATTTGGCTCCGCATTTTTTTGCATTTTTCATGTTTCGCTTTGTTGTGTCGTTCATGTTTTCATGATTTCCCCGTCACCATTCATTGAATGCACATCTGGGGCCTGCTGGGGCCTGACACGCTGACCTTGGGGCTTTTTTTTACCAGTTCAGCTTATCAATGATCACCATTAGTCGCTGTTTCGATTGTGTTCCTTGTTACAAGTTGCATGTCATACATAGTTATCGAACGAGGAGTTTTATTTTGAATCCTAAGACAAAATTGTAGGTAATGCGAGGCTGTTGTTCAGCCTCATATTGCATGAGGCTGAAACAGCCTGTTATTGCCTGGATTTTAGAGAAGACTCCGTCTTTCGAAATTCCGATTCCATTCCAGGAAGCCATTTGCGGTGAACATGCATCTGGTTG
>MU913648.1:0-12767 GCA_036418165.1 Cooperia oncophora | reverse complement strand
TAGCCTTCCGTTCGCCGCAAAGAATGGCTTCAAAGCCGCGATCAATGTCTCTCGACTTGCAACTGGATCCATCTTGTCTTCCTGCACAGCACAAAGATCATTCGCCTTTGCTCCAGCGCCTCTGCCAGCTCACATGATCGTCCCGTCAACGTCCCAACGTTTAGCGTTGCGATGCGGACTTTGCACGCTGCACTGCGGCACTTTTGGACTAGCCTAGTTGCCCTGCCGATGCCGTCCTTGCATCGAGGACCCTCGCATACTTTTTCACACTCGCCGGGCCATACGAGTGCGCGTCGGCTCCCGCGGACGCCGTAGCATTATCTCGGAATTCATGTGGCATAATTAAGCATAGTGATGTGACTTGAGGTATAGCAGCTCGCAGAGACGAGCAGTTCCTAGTGGCACCACGTGGAGGTGCACACTTCGCCAGCAAGCTTTTTCCGATAAGTGTTTCGAAATAGGACAGAAATTCTAAAAATACCATCTTTGTAAACATCCATAACTTCTTCGAGAGTGGAGCTTTCAAAGAGAGGAAAGCAGAACTGTGAAGCATCAGGTTTGTTGTTTATTAACTGTGCTAGTACAAACATCTCCTTATCCCCGTTGTGACGTTGTTTCTGCATTTTAGAGTAATCTACGAGTTTTCTTGTTTTGAACAGCCATAACTTTCCTCACATGTGACCTCTCAAGAAATCAAGAACAGTGCCGGAATCCAGTACAGCCTCCCTTCCTTAATAGCTTTTCTCATTTTCCCGCGCCTACATCCGACTCATATTCGGAACTGCTGGAAAGATACTGTTACTTCCTGATAAGGCTTCTCCTTGCAAACAGAGGTCCTGCTACGGTTCAGAAAGGTCCAAGTGTATTCTGTGTTTCGTTTGTTTATTAATTAATGACGTCGTTGTTAAGTGGGCAAGGTAACTAGTGTCGCCGCTCATTGCCCAATTCTGTGCCTGCACCTGCAGCTTGCCTCTGTCATCAGGTGTTCTTCACAACTAGAACCATGAATGATTTTCTATGACTCGAAGCCTTGTAACAAGTGAGCGCTTACAACCCCCGCCCTGCCTCGCAGCTGCATGCGACCCTTCCCTCGCTGTGATCTTCACAACAGTGAGCTGCCCAGTGTAATCGGTTTTTTGTCGGGACACGTTATAGAGGGAACTCGTATTATAAGGCTGCCAGGAGGTCCCTAGTGCTCTTGATAATTTTTTGTTTTTTTCCTTGATGAGTGACTATGCGACTGAAGATTCGTTACTGAACGTATGTAATCGCGGGGTTTGCCTTTAGAGGACAATCACCGTCGGTCGCTTCGACGGTATAGGTCTACCCGCGCCCTCATTCATTTTTTCGCTGTCAAGGCAAATATTTTTTCGAACTTGTTGACGAGTTTGTTTCTATTGTAGTTTGAACTTCTTAACGAAGAAAAACAACGATGCATCATCTGTTTCGCACAAATACATTTATGCGCCACTAGCCCCGACAGGTCTTCTTAGCCGAAAGCCGCCCATACTTGTTGAGTGCTCGCAAATTGTTTGCATAGTAGAGTCTTATTGAGCACTGCTCTCCTAGCAATGTTGAAACAATCCCTCCTATTAGTAGACGTGCATAGTAAAAAACCTGCAAACCCATCGCGGCATCTCACCTGCAAAGCTGTATTGCTTACATTGCTCCATGCCAAAATGTCGAGGTTCCTCAAGATGCAAATTATAAGTACGGCTCCGTGCGTTGAAGGTGCATTTGAGATAGCTCGAATAAATGCTGACGATATAAAAATATGCGCAGCATATGATTGTCAACAAAAACGACGTCCAAGCAGTTTTGAAGCTATCTCTTCTGAGAGTCTTGATATGAGCTGCCTTACGAGGACTTCGTGCCTAAGTATAGAACCAATATTTGTATACTAAAATGCCGCAACAATTCGGGATCTTGTGACGGATGCAATGTAAACTTACTTCACATTTTGAGAAAGGGTTGTAGGAAGGTCCAGCTGCACTCATCATGATTTATAGTGAAGCCCTGCTCAAATTTGCCAGGATCACATAATGCCATACAAACTGACACATATAATCAAGGTTCTCAGAGATGATATCGATAATGCTGGGAAAAAAAAAAAAAAAAAAAAAAAAAAAAAAAAAAAAAAAAAAGACAACCAAAAAAAAAAAAAAAAAAAAAATAACGTGGTAATTTTCTAAAGAATCGCAATCAAATGCGCTTAGTTGCTAGCAGCTAACAAGAACAACCAACGACGTATGTGCGAGGCTACCACACTGGAAACCACGAACCTCTCAGGCTAGCTGCAAAATTTCGGTGGTGGTGGATCGCTCTTGCCACCCCGGAACAAGGGTGGCGTGAATGGTTGTTGTTGCGTGTGGAAGCAATCATGAAATAATTCGGTTTCAATTTGAGAAAAAAAGTTATGGATTCTAAGACAGATAGAAAAAGTTGGCGATGGTGGAGAGGATGCACAAACTATGCACAAAACATTTATTTGAGAGCTTAGTTGGACATCTTGGAGCTAATCGAATAGTGAGGTTTACTCTTTCATTTATCGTAACTTCTTCGAGTATAAGTTTCGCTTCCCAAATTCCTTTATTCCTTCCTTCGGAGGGTTGTCTGACAAAGCATCCGAGTGGAAGCAACACGAAAGGTGTTTTCTGTTTTCAAACAATGAAAAAATTATGGATCCGAGGACAGATAAAAAAAGACAAAACAGTCTGTTCGTGAGCATGGACATTTTGACGCTAATCGAATGGCGGGAATCTCTTTTAATATTCACAATTCAAGTCACGCTTTTCAGTTTCTAAGTGGATCCGAGGACACGTGAGAAAGGTTCAAAGGTTGAAAGGATGCAAAAGCTATGAATAAAACACTCCATTCTAGAGCTTAATTGGATGTTTTGGCGCTGATTAGCTGTGGTTCAATTTTTCTCTTTCAATAATCATAATTTCTTTGAAGATGAGTGACGCTTTTGTATTTCCCTTTCTTTTTTCATAGCCTGGAAGCAGCCACGACATGTCCTCGGTTTTAATATAAGAAGGAAAAAATAATGGATTCGAGGACACATAAGGAAAGTGGCAAAGGTTGAAAGGATGCACAACCTACGCACAAAGGACTTCATTTGAGCACATTCATGTGGACACTGTGGCGCTAATTGAACGGCGGGGTTCGAATTTTCTCTTTCAATACTCATAACTTTTTTAACGATGTGCAGTATGGAATCGGTTGTTTACTAATGAGCCGTGAGAACCTGCTCCACCTCATGCTTCTCTTCTTTCACCCCGGATCGGACCCGGCTGCTACCGAAGTCAAAGCCTCTTTGAAGCTTGAGCTACGGTCTGGCTCATCAGAACTGGACATGAAGCAGCGGCGATGTGCTGAAATCGGATCACTTCCAATCTAGAAGAGTGCTAGTGATCTTGCAGCTCAAAATTCCTCCTTAGAAGCTGGGAGCAGAGGCTCTAAATGACGAAAAAAAAACTGAGCCTATGTTGGCCACACCACCTCAAGCCTGTGAGAGAAAAGCCGAAGGAGATCACGAAAGAGATCTGCCAGAAAAAAAGTTCTGTTGTCCAAATGTGTGAACGGGCCCGTGCATTGGCAACTACAAAACCAGGGAGTAGCTGCCATCGCTGAACTGTACACGCAGCAGCTGGGAGACCTGAAGCGAGTTGTGGATTCACGGGGACGATTAGTCCGCAAAGACTACCTCCAACATAACAATGCCAGGCCGCACACTGCAAAAAGTGCGAAATTGGGGGCTGATGCAGTACGGCTGGACGGTGCCCCTCATCCCACAACCCAGATCTTAATCTCTCCGACTATTGATTATTCTCCAACCTAACTGGTTACCTGGATGGAAAGAGGTTAGAAACCCTAGCCCAGCTGACATCGTATTTTGCCAAGCAGAGTTTTGGAGGGATGGCATTCATAAGCTCTTTGAACGTTAGGGAGGTAGTCGACCACAACGGTACAACTTCCATCTCAGTTTCCGTTTTCTGTCTTATATCTTACATGTATGAAAGAACGATTGATTCAGAAGACCTAGCAAAACGTTCCCGCTAATCTCCATGTTGTGCATACTGAGGGTGCTGCAACGGTCGTAAGTTCAAGTCCTGACACTCGCTCAGCTGGACCGCCTAACCACATCCTCTTTACACTTAATCAGAGCTTCCAGCTGTTGTTTGGTCAAGCGACCGATAAAATTCGAGTTGCGTGTCCATTTTTGCTGACAGCGCTCGTGCTCATATATTCTTCTGCTCTCCTTTATTGACTTTTTTCATCAGAAGCACATGCGGTCAGAAGCAATCCATCTGGCAAGGTAAGACGCGTTTGATTAACCATTGATGCAATTGCAATGGTGCAATAGTTCGCCAGATCCCCCGGATCCCAGTTTTGCACAAGGCGTATCCGAAGGCTATTTTGTGTCACAAGTTTTGTTTCTACACTGTGTTCTCGTTTCTTTGTCTCTTTCGTCTTTGCTAAACGGTATTCTGCACTGGGTGAACGATCAATGAGCCAGTTTCGGCAGGATATTGCTTAGTC
The DNA here is from genome assembly GCA_036418165.1 of Cooperia oncophora. Taxonomy (NCBI): domain Eukaryota; kingdom Metazoa; phylum Nematoda; class Chromadorea; order Rhabditida; family Trichostrongylidae; genus Cooperia; species Cooperia oncophora. Next base: position 8,225 of record MU913648.1, on the reverse strand, counting down.
TGCGTCAAACTGTAATTTCCGCTAAACTCGTACGGTGAGGCTGTCAGGGGATCCTCGTTAAAGGTTTCGTAATTGAACATCCAGAGAATACTGGTCCTGAGGGCATCATATCGGCTCTGCGGTTGTGTTCCTTTGGGTAAATATTAATAATATAGGTCTCGCGAGAAAGCTCGACAAGTACCCAATCTCTGTGATTAGACATTGAACGCTTTCGCTTTTCTTGTGCAGGATGAGCATTAAGGGGCTTTCTTCGACCGCTACTGTTTTTCGTTCCTCCTTCTTTTGACTTCTGCATCAAATCTTTCACATGCCCTAACCATACTACGCAATAGTTTTTCTAGCATGGGATGAATTTGAGCGGCGGCTTCCATTGTATAGCCCCCGATTCGGTAATCCAGAGCTGACTTTGACAATTCAGGTTTCTTTTCACTTTCCCGAGATTTTCTCCCGCAGCAACGTTGGCCAAATTTCACAATCGCATAGCTAAATATACCAATATACCAGCTTCCAAGCGACTAGAAAAGTAAGGACTCAGCCTTTCTGCTTTCCTGCGTTTCCTTTAGATGTCTCCACGTTTTTGAAGGAGATGGCCTGAAAAAAGGCCGACGTTCGCGACTGTAACTTTTTCAGAATAATTCTTCAGTGAAACACCGAGTGCATATAAAATCATTTTATTTCAGAAAGCTTCATGAAAAGAGACTGATTTCGAAAGTTGGGATAATAGAAGATCGGCTGAGTTCTTATGTCGAAAGTCTGAGAAACGCAATCCTATTGGTCAAGTCAGGAAAACAGAATGTGGAAATCCCATCGATAGATGTCGTCGGTGTAGGTTCTAGAAACACGTTTTGAAAAATTCGGGCATACGCCCTCTACGAGGTAGTGAATTTATCTGGATGTGAATGTCCTTGTGAAACCATGTTAGTCACTCTAAGATCCTATCCATTGGGGAGGAGGAGGAGAGTAGCAGATGTACTTCCAGCAAACATTCAGTAATACAAAGAATTAACGAGGAGCTGTTCAAGTCACTCCCACAAAACAGAAAAAAAGATCTGTCATCGCTGTATATAAATTGCTTCGTCTGTCAATTTGTTTGTCTTGTCTGTCTGTCTGTCTGTCTGTCTGTCTGTCTGTCTGTCTGTCTGTCTGTCTGTCTGTCTGTCTGTCTGTCAACCGAAAAATCCACTTCTCCCTGAAGAGCAAATTGGAAAGGCAAGGGTCAAGATTGGGATGGGTGAACTTTTGTTTGTGTTAGAACAACGGCGCCCGCGAGAACCGACGCACTTGTAAATGCCCAGCGAGTGTGAAGGATATGCGAGGGACCCCGATGCAAGGACGGCATCGGGGGGGGGGGGCTAGTTGGAAAGCCGTGATGCGTGTTGAAGGCTCGTGTTGCAACGCTGAAAGTTGGGACGCTGACTGGTCGCTCATATTAGTTGGCAGAAGCACTAGAGCGTGAAAGGATCCACCTCTGTGCGGGTGGAAGAGAGGAGGTGGGTTGGTCGCAGGTTGAAAGCAATTGGCCGCGGCTTCGGTTCGTCCTTCTTTGCGGCGACCCAACCAGATACTCAACGGAATCTTAGTAGGTGGAGCATCACAATGAAGACAATGCCTTCAGCAAGACTTATTTTTCATAATCGGATATCCGCTCCAAATGATACGCCTCCCGCTTTTATCGACAAAGATGTGCAAGTTGATGTTTGGGCTCATCGAACAACTGGTTTCATAAAACTGAAAGTAACTGGAACAGACATACCAACACACGTACGACACCGAGCACTTATTGAAAAAACCGTTGCAAAATTCGATCTCATGTAACTTTCCCGAAATCGCCAATTTGGCTGCCGCGCAGAACTGCGCGCAACTCGCGATTAACCATGCTTGAGTGATAACTCACAAAACATTTCTTCTGACCCTAACAGTTTACGTGAATTCCCTTCTTGTGATACTGCTTCTGTCCTTATTCTCCCTCATTTATGATCAATCGTCAAGGTCCAGTGCTAATCAGGCTTCGGTTCTTTGACGTTCAGCCTGAGTTCGCACTTCGCCAGGCGATCGGCCCAAGCTTGCGCAAGCATTACATCATCAGCGTGAAGAAGCATTCGGAGAACTTCCTTCTGGAGATCTCGTGAGATGGCATAAACAGGGACAGCGAAAGGGAGTGGGGAAGCGCAGAGCCTCCATGTACTGTGATGGGGAGCTCCACTGAGATCCATGCAGGTGATCACCCTTGGCTTCCTGGTTTCGAATAAAGGAGGCCCACCTACGCAAAAAGCTCTTCGGGCGCTCCGTGCTCTCGCAAGGTGTACCACATAACTTCACGCGGCACACATCGAGTGCCTTCTCAGAGTCTAGGAAGGCTACATGCAGGTAGAGGGGTTGCGCTTCTCACGATGTTTCTCCTGTAAAAAGTGCTAGCGGCGTGTATGGCGTCGACGGTGCTACAACCCGCCACGAAGCCACACTGGTTGGTGGAAAGCTGGACGATATCACGAACACGGGCGTCAACAATTCGCTCGAAGATTTTCATGGTGTGAGAACAGACGAAGTGGACTGTAGCTCAAGCAATCTGCCGATATGCCCGTCTTCTTCCAAATCGGGGTCGTCCTGCTGTGCAACCGGCCCTTGTGTATCTTCTTCTCGGAAGAGAAGAAGATACACAAGGGCTAGCTCGAAAGAGAAGAAGATACAGGGGCCTCGTGTTGGTGGGGCACAGAGGATAGAGGGATGGGTGAATTCTACTGTTGTGATGCTCTCGAAGTACTCACCCTGAATGCTACTTTCTGTTGGATCGACAAAAGGTTGCATTACCCTCTGTTGAACCAACAGAAAGTAGCATTCTCGTCGCTCATCCCAAAGAACTTCTCTTCAGTTTGGCGAGATTTGGTAAGTCCTGTACAGGTACCGCTCACCGTCGCGCGTCTCCAGCTTCTTGCTGATATCATCGAAGTGAGCGGCCTTCACAGCAGCCACGGCCGTCTTTGCTGCATTCCTCGCTTCCCGGTACTTCTGCCAGTACATGAAGCAGTACTTCTGCCAGTACCCGACATGAAGCATGTGGTAAAACCTCTTCTCCCCACCAACATTTTGCTTTGACCTTGTCCGTCCCCAGACAGACCTCCATGTCAGCTCCCCGCCGCCCGATTTTCGTTGTGCCAATTGTGGAGCGGTCTGCTTGGGTTATCAGCGTAAAGACTTCTCCACAAGTTTCGTCCACAGTTGTGACGTCAGCTTAGACGAATGCAAGAAGTCACTGCTTCCTTCCGCTTTTCAGTCGCTACCACTCTAGTCGCCACCACCACGGTTCTTTCAGGACCGCATCGCTCCTTCTGCTCCAATCTGGAGCTGCAGATTTCAGCGTGAAGAACAGCTGGCGGTGCTGCATGGCAGCTGTATAATACGGCACTATTTCACCGTCTCTACCGAGCCCTTGATCACCATGCCTGATGAGACAGACCCTATTCGTTTCGTCGTTCGCTCGTAACCCTATTATTCTACTCCCACTCTAGAAGGTAATGAGATTGGGTTGCCCATAAGTAAGGCGTTTTTCTTACAAATTTTTACATGGAAAATAACAAGTGTTCCCAATGTGTTCTAACTGTTTGATAGATAATTGTCTCCTCCATGAGACAGTATATTTGTTTTTTACTATTCTCTTGATTTCCGTCGATTTTTATTTCATTGAAATGGAGTGTCGGGTCGACACAAATGTGAGTTTTCGACAGCAACTTTTTGCACTTTATCTCGGCTCTCAAATTATAGAAGGAGCTCGAAACCTGTGATATAAATGATCAGATACGTCTTATGACAGCTTGAAGTTAGTTAGCAAGCGATCAGAGGATCGTAAATCGGACCTCGTGAGTGTGCATCGCACGAGCTGCTCTTTTAGGGAGCGACTGCCTGCAGAGCCTACCCACGTTTCTAACGAGCGTCTAACATCAAGTGAGCATGGTGCCCCGTTCTTTGCCATGGGTCTATTTGAATAAGCGGATCCGTTGAGCTCTCAGTTGGACTCAATAGGGCATCCGGTACTATGCTTCTCTGGGAGGTCGAGATTCAAACCTTTTAACCACTTGAACTATTGTTAGCATTCCTGAGAGACATAGTCTCTTGGCCACGCTCTTAGCAACTGGGCCTGTGCGGTTTTAGCTCTTCGATCAGAGGTAAGAAAGAGGCTGTCGAAAATGTTCAATTTCGTCGACCTGACAGTCCAGTTCGAGTACCGAGACATTAGTGGAAAGAGAAGTTTCAGAAAAGTTAGGAGGATTATCTATTGCGCGAGGAATTCTCTGCAAAACTGTGTGAAACTTGATGGCAAACTATTCGTCCTTAGTACGATATTTTGACTGAGAAAGACGCCATCAATTATGAGCCGACCCAATGGCTTTCGACCCAAGACAAGAGCAACTTTGAAGCCGCGGCCCATCTCCCTCAACTTGCGTGCGGCCCATCTCGTTTTTTGCACCGCACAGAGGTCGATCTCTTCTACGCTCTAGGTGCTTCTGCTCAACTCATACAAGTGTTCAGTCAGCGTCTCAACATTCAGCGTTGCAACACGAGCCTTCAGCACGCAGCACGAGTTTCGGGCTCTTGTGGCTCCCCGATGCCGTGCTCATCGAAGATCCTCGCATAGTTTTCGCACTCGCTAGCCTTGCGAGTGCGCCTCCGCTCCCGCATACACCGTCGCATTATCTCGGTAATCATGGGAATTGTTCAAATATTGAAGTGTGATATGGGTGTTCGTAAGCCGGTTCGTCACGGAAGCCTGTCACCTGCATTCGAATGTTTGTGCTCAGCTCAGCTCGCAAAAAGAGCAGTTCTCCGTGGTACATATGAGATATGTGAATAACTGTGTCACGAAGTGCAAACCGTAAGCCAGAAGCTAAAAAGATGGGAAGGAAAATCAGAACTAACAGTTGCTACCAGTGAGAACATCGTTAAACAGTTCACTCATCTTTTTATAATTATATTTCTTACTGAACCTTCGTAACAAATGGATTTGTTTTGTACATACAGCCTCATCATTGCGGGACCGGGTGGGCGTGCTACACAAATCGAGTATGTGTAGACTGTTAAAAGTCGATTCTTCAAGCACATTTGGTTGGAACGCGTTATGGCGGACAAAAGGTAGAAAGACGAGTAATAACAAATGATATATACAGAATGTTCTGCCCCGCTTCAACAACTGGTGTGCAGAACGACTTTCGTCACCGGGAGACGCAGCCGCACCGACACGGACGCCCACCGGTCGGGCAATGATGGGGACATGGTAAATGTAACCAGTGCTTTTAAAACTCCTCCTTGTATCCGCCTAACTGAAATATGTCTTGCTCGATAGACAATCCGCCTTGCTGCTAAGGACGAGAGTATACTCCTGCGACGTGGATGTACATTAGGATGGCGGGAAAGTTCTGTCACTTTTTGGAACTCAAAATATTTGCTCATTGCCTGAAGAGGGATGAACGGTAATGTGAGCACTCATACATCAAAGAGTGGTCTTTCTATTAGTACCACTCGCTGATTCCTGCTTCTATGGTTCTGCAAATATGGAGAGGAGGCGCTACATCCTGCCCACCGACCCCTGCAAATGCTTCTCATAAAGCATTGCACTTCCACTTGCTTGCCGTTTCATCATCCGCAATAGAGCTGGAGGCTCTCCATTGCATGTGTAAGCATATGAACATTGCTTAACCTTCTAACTGCGAGTTGTGCTCATTTTTCCTTTTTTATTATTCTATTATTCATTAAATAGGACGAGAAAACTTAACGAGAAAACCTATGAAAGTCTGACAAAGGGAAGGATGGTAGGTGAAGGGCCTTGAACTGCAAATGTCACAATCAACGGCTGAAAAAGGTCTTGGGACGGAATTAACGAAACGCGTCTATCCATAATGCATGTCGGAACGTAACCCAGAAGAAGTTACGGAGCTTTTTTGGGGGAATCACTACAAATTGGCGGCGTAAGGCTATCGAGATCGTGGCAGCATGGCCGAGTGGGTACGTCGTAGGGCTCACGGATGCGTGGTCGAGGGTTTGAATCTTGAGTGGTTGGACGGCCTTTTGCATTTTTTCGAACAGTGGCGCCTGTGCACTTCCAAGCTTTTGGCAATAAACAGCTTGTCCAGTGATAACGTACGTGATGTATATTTGAGTCTGAACTGATGGAGCCATTTGCGAACCATTCAATAGAATCAGAGTCTGGCTGTTGTCTTCCTCTTTCTTTGATTTGAAGAGCATATACAACAAAAGTGCACTCCAAAGAAAGATTTTGCCTTCAAATGAATTTATTCTCCAAACGACATGACCGGAAAACGAATCCGAAGTTGTGCAGGAAGATGATTATAGTGGGGGGGGGGGAAAATGCTTCCATATGAAGTGGCGTTGATGTGGCAATCATGCTGGAGATCGCGATGGGCAAGAGCTTCATTCACCAGTGGCATAATGTTGAATTATGTCTATCTCAAAGAGTTTTCGTATCTGCTGGAAGTTTTCGGCTAGTATGACAATCTTTTCAGCCGGTGTGATCTCCATGAAAATCGTTTCGCAAATGGCTCATCAGTTAGAATGCATACATCACGACAATGTTATTATGGACAGTGTTGTGCAATGAGCTTGAAGTGCACTAGGGAGCCACTTTCGAAAAAATGCAAAAGAGCACACGCATCAAGGATTCAAACCCTCGACCACGCATCCGTGAGCCCTACGACGTATCCACTCGGCCATGCTGCCACGATCTCGATAGCCTTACGCCGCCAATTTGTAGTGATTCTCCCCCAAAAAAGCTCCGTAACTTCTTTCTGGGAGGTCCGCAGCAGATATGGAACAGTTCGCAAATTCGTCCATAGAACCTTTCAGCCGATACATTTCATTTCAAAGGGGGCCACTTCGACCTCTCCATCTTCCGCTTGTGAGTTCACTTAGAAACAACAAAGAAAACAAACATGGGAATTATGGCATTACTTTTCCAAGCACAGATGATCCGTTTGCCCGTTGTCGTAGACGAATCATCGAAGTCTTACCAATCGTCCGGGCTCGTCAGTACAACAGGGTTGAAGACATGGACATGGACTACACAGGGGAAAAAGCCAAGATTGAGATGATGTCCAACTTTGTATCGCGCCTCCCTGCATTGTGAAGCATGGCATTCATGAGGTGTTCAAAAACAGGCAAGGACTCCGCAGCCTAGTTAAATTATCGTGTCCGCTGCCGTTAAGCCTCTGATGGGGCACTTTATAATCATAGAATGTTGTTTTTGCCCTCCCCTTCCGAACTTTAGTGACGAGTATGGCATTAATAGTCATTTTGAGGTTGGAGAAATGTCCATGCAGAATCAAAACTACCCCCCTGCTTTGCGTCGACTACAGGGGGGGGGGGGGGCAAAACAAAAGTTATCCGCGGGAGCGGAGTGCTTATGAAGCGAAGTTTTCGGCAGCCCAGACAGGGGAAGTGGATATGAGTACCGGAGGGCGGAAGATAGACAGAGGAAGTGGATATGAGTACCAGGGCGGAAGATACCCAAGATCTTCCTCTATAAGCAGGAGCCGGCTGCCGCCATTCACCTTCATGTACACCAAAATATGAAGTCATCTCCAGTCGCGGCCTGAGTGGAGAACGCCTTTGGAATTCACGTGGCCTCCAAACAGCTGCGGAACTTCTTGAATGGAATCACCCATGGATAGCTACCTGGAGACCAGTACTCTTGATCTGCAAGACCTCAAACATCGAGCAGCTCCGGCAACGTCGCTACGGTCCAGGACATCATCTTCACCCCATTCACCAAGGCGCGGGTTGATGGTGTGGACCGGCCGTACCTGGAATGGATGAACCGATATTTTCTTCGTGGGTGACAACACATTTAATCGAAGGGCGTTGGAAAAACTTTCGCCTACTTGGAATGGAAGAACGTTGAGTACCTGGAAAAGATGGAGTATTTAAGCGGGGGTCCTGAACTAAACCCCCTCAATTACTCGGTTCGGGCGGAGCTCAACAGGGTGGTCTACAGTGGCGGAGAAATCAACGATCTCGCTCAACTCCGGTACCCACTCACTTTCGCGCGGCCGAATCTCTCGATGGCGCTCCTCCAGAAGGCTGTGGCGGAGTATCATTATAGTATTTAATGTGCTCTTTAATATGGTAGTAAAAATGTCCGATAAAAATTTAATAAAGTGTAACTTATAGCGCCTTGAAAGTCATGGAGGCAAAATGACTTTTTTTTGCCTTATAACTTT
>MU913647.1:51009-63412 GCA_036418165.1 Cooperia oncophora | reverse complement strand
ACGAGTATGACACTCATTCTTGGCGCTGGCGCCAAGGGATGACACTACGATTACCTCTTGGGCTCAGCCTTAGCGGAGCGCAGGTAATCGTAGTGTCATCCATTAGCGCCAGCGGCAAGAGTGAATGTCATATTCGTAATCAGGATGTTAAACTACCCCTATATACAAGTTTTTAGCGGATTTGGTGACGGCAATTTAAAAATGAGCTCGGTGCCGAAATTTCTGGAGTCCAAACGGCATTAGCCTAAAATGATTTACAATAGCCGAGTTGACGGTGATGAAAAAGTCAGGGCTTTATCCTTGCCTACTAATTTAGTACTAGTGAGCTAATCTTCAAATGAAGGAAGGCTTGGTCAGCCTTAAAGGGGCTTGATCAGGAATCGGACCCCTGTAGCGAGCACGTGGTATACCAGTCTACGTTCACTACAGCATCACCATAGCGTTATAGTGGTTTGCTAGCGGTGCAAACTGGAATGATTAGAAACACTGCCTTGCACATGCATTGACTAGTTAGTCACGGTTTGGCCTACACAACCCATTGTATAGACGAACCTGATTTGAGTTCCACTTTGATTCTAATTTAACCAAGAATGTGTGACGCACACTCAAGAGGATCGATCAAAGCTGGATCTGGGATCAAGCAGACGAAAAGGCAACAGTTTTTGAGATCGTTTTCACTCTTTATAGTAGTTCAGCACCATATTCAAGCCAGAGGGCACGATGGCTGGGGGCGGGCGGTTACTGCCCACGTCATTGGCTGAAGGGCTGCGTTTGGTGTGATCAAACGCTTTCTCGCAGCCCTTCAACCAATGGCGTAGGCAGTGACTGCCGGCCATAGTGTCCACCGTCTTCAAAACAAGTTCTTTCGGTTATTTCCATCGAACGCGATGGATGATTTTGAACAGGTTCGGAATTCGTGCTTCTGAAAAGCAACTTTATACAACGAACTTTTCCTCGAACGCACTTGCTACAATACAGTATTTATCAGTGAAGTTAGTCAAGACCGGTCAACGCGGCGCGAGATTCGCGCGACAATCCCTTTCCACCACCCATTCAATACCAGAAGGGGCAACGATCGATGGCAAACGGGCTGGCGCCGCGCCAAAACCAACGCATCGCTGCCACGCCCCGACCGACGTCAGACCAGTGTGGTTTAGTAAGGCTAAATACGTATGATAAAAAACTATCTATGTCGCGTGGAGGGATTTCTATCTTACTTCCAGATTCTCGTTCACCGCGACGTTTAGGGAGCAGAATGAAGACCCATTTTTTCTGATTTCTGACCTTTCTTCTTCGGTCTTGCTTGTGTCACGAACCATCCTACCCTCTAGTTCCACTCGGAAGCGGCAACGAAATCAGCGTATTCACTGCTTTTCAATGAGGTTTTTCGAGTTTGATCATGAGAGATATTAATATAATCCTCTGTTTTGCTAAGTTTGCCAATACCCTGATATTGCATGCACTGAGAAGCCGAAAGTGAAATAATTAAGTTGGAATGGGTAGTTTACGACGACGTCAATTTTGCAGAAATCACGTCCGCCCCTCGAACACTTAATTTACGTGAGCGTCCAATACAGGAGCCGATCCATTAGGGTAGCTGTATCTTACATTTCCGGATTTCTCGACAGCAAAAATCTATTCTTAATTATACTTCGACAAAATTTATGGCAAAGTAATGACTTTGTCAGGCTGAAAAGTTCACAGCTTTCGCCCTTAATCGAATCCTTTTTGGGATGCGGCATGCAATATATTTCCATTCAAGGGCCCATTATATTTATATTTATAGCGTCGTTGCCAATATGATTCAGGCTATAAAATCAGGGTCAGCAGACATGTCGAGGTTTTTATCCTCTCAAAAGAAGCTGATATCTATTCACAGAATCTAGACTGGCCCAGGCGACAGCCGATCTATAATTGGAGCTCGGGACCACGCGCAGATAGAAGGCGCCACGTGCAAATTCGATTCATATCCCGAAAATGAAGAGAGGGCGTGACTGCATACTTCAGTCAATTACGGTGCTTTTCCCGTAGGATATTCCCATTTAATACACATGTCATCCTATCTTGTGCTGGATAAAGGCATAATCACAATTGTTCCACATCGGAAAGATCCCACGCCGCTAAGCCCACATGATGTACGCTGCCACGCCTTCCCCATCTCCCGATATAGATGTACAGCAACGCCACCCTAGCGGCAGATTAATCAATTGTAGACGAGTATGGCATTGCAAGCAAGAAGATGGAGATAGTATAGAGGCAAATGACACCGTTACTTATAGGGCACCTCCTACCGTTGAGGGAACTTTTTGCAAAATACGGTCCACCCTCTTCCTTCCCCTTGGAGTTTCCTCCTTTGGTACGACCCCCTCCCTCCCTTCCCCATATGTTCTACCATCCTGCCTAACATCTTTCTAATTTTCCCAACTTCCTACCACCTTTCGGAAGCCTTTTTCCAAAGAAAAAAAAGTTTTTCCCTTCACTTTCTCCCTAGGAAGAACACATCGACGTAGGGAGGAGACGGGGGGGGGGAGGTTGATACGACATACCCACTCCCATATTCCCACTGTATGACGTGTCCTGGTTGCACACGGTCATGACCAGAGATCACATTTAGGATTGGAGCGTGCTCAGACCAAACTAGATCTCCATTCTTCCGGTTTGGTTGGTACCTATATCGCCCGGGACGGTGAAAACCAGGGCCCGCCATCGCGTTGTGATCGTTTCCCGAAAAATACTGACCCCCTACTTCCATCCTCAAATACGACCCCTCCCCATGCTACATACCTACTTTTTCCTAGATTTTCCCAACTCTCTACCACTTTTTCAGCCGAGAATTTTCCGTCGAGCGGGAGGGAGGGGGTACCCAATGTGAAACAGGAAAATGTTCTCAGAATTTCCACAACCTCCTACCAGTTTTTTCCAAAAGTTCCCGAAAAATTTCTGGTTTTTCCCCAAAATTTTGCAGCGGGGGAGGGGGAGGTCATCAGGATTTAACTATCATTTTCAACTATCGGAAATAGTAGTTGTATACATCTTTGACAGTCCCTCTCCCAACAACGACCAAATACGACCCCCCCCCCCCTTATAGCGTCCGTGAAACAAGAGAAATCAGCTGTCAAAAAATTTTTTCGTCAGACCAAATAAGACCCCCTCGCGGTCAAATACTACCCCCCCCCCCCCCCGTCGTGATCGCCGCAGCGATGGCGTGCCGTGCTGAGAATGAGAACACCAATCAGCCTCAGCAGGCCACTGTGGGCAGGGCACGCCATTGCGTTGTGATCATTTCCTGAAAAATACGACCCCCCCTATATCCATCTTCAAGTACGACCCCCCTCCGGGGGGGGGGAGGTCGCAGTACCACGTACGTCCCAAGCACGTCCAGCACTCTGGCGCTGGTGTAGCATACTGACAATACGTACGAGGAAGGGACGATGATAGGAGCTACAATCACCGCCCACAAGGGCACCATGAATTTATAATTAAGCAAAAGGACTCACGACGTGACGAAACCGATGAAAGTACATTCCCGGACTTTTCTGATCGTAGGAGCACATTTGCTTGCAATTGGGAAGCCCTATCTAGAAGTTACACCTTCCAAACACCTGCGAAAGCCCCATGCATGGCGCATTGCAGAGGTGATGCCAGCTGGCGCCCAATGGCCCATTTCCTGATACCCTTTGCGAAAACATGTCTCTTAGAAGCATACCAAAGTCATCAAGCCAACCGGAGGTTTCATGGCCTCGGAGGGGTTGATTTTTCGGTGTCGTGGGGGTGATTACAAAATGATCACAACGGGGAATTTTTTCGAATAGTAGGTCTAGGAAGGAAATTAAAACCTTGCTGGAAAGTAGAAATCTTCAAGCTTCCGGCACAGTTCTTTTTTTTACGAAAGGTCGTGTATGAAGCTTGCCATGGACGTCCAAAGCGTAGCGACTCGCGGTTCGCAAAAATGATCACAGACGGATCACAACGATGATCACAACGGGGAAAATCTCTGGAATCGGAACGTTTTTGAAATCGCTCAATTCAGGTGATAAGAGCCAACCTAGCTCTACTCATTCCCACTTACCTCTCCGATAGCTTCACTTTCAACGAAGTTATGGGTGTTCAAATGAGGGGTACTTTTCACGTGTTTGGCTTGAAATTGGCTCCAAACCGTAAAATAGCGCGCACCAATGCGCTTGTATGAGCGCGCTGACCGCGAACAGCCAAAATTCAAAAGTAATCCATAGTTCCGGTTCCCAGCTGAGCGGTGAGTTTTTTCTTATCCATTTTATTGTGAATTACTTTGATTGTTTGTTTTTATTGAGTTTAATTTGGTTTTTGTATGAATTGGATTTTGTTGTGAGGAAATCTTGCCTCAGATTCAATTTCTACTGGATCTTCATTAGGTTAGCTTTTGATTTCTTTTAGATTTTGCGGATTAGTGGATTGGGATTTACCTAGACCAGATGAGGAGGGTTGGTGGGCGAAGTGTCTTGAAGTTTTTTGTGAGGAAGGAGGAAAAGTTTCAGCAATATTTTTTTAGTTTTTGGCCTAGGAATAGTTCGATAGTGCCTAGTTCTATTTATTGTCATCTACATCGTCCCTTTTAAGCTTCTTTTTACTTGTACCGTGTATCACCGCTCTCTCACTTCAACATGGGCCATGCGTTACGACCCCCCTCATGCGGCAAATACGACCCCCCTGTTGTGATGATCACAAAGATGGCGTGCCCTGATTGTGGGCTGAGTCGAATCCGCCTCTAAGGAAAGCATGGCCCATCACAAAAATAGGTTGAATAACCCTGAATGCTTTATGTTTTATAGAAGGTAATCGTGGGAATGCCCTTTGAATAGTGCAAGTAACTCGAGCGCAAAATTGAATTGTTCATATGAGAAAAAAAAAGAAAATGAAGGGAATAATCGAGACAATTACTCTTGAGTCTTGAGTGCTGTGAGAGAAACACGCAGTATAATCATATATTCTAATGGATTTTGTCACCCTTGTGCGATACTATGCCCGGCCTCGTTCTATTTCCCTGTCTAGTTTTTCCTCACTTTACGTCAACAACTTTATCGCAATGAGCTCTTACGTCAGCCGCGATGATTCGCCATGTGTGAAGCTGACGCTGTGGTCGCAAAGCTCTAAGAACTACGCAGTTTGTTGTCGACCATTGGCCTGTCCAGGACGTGACGATATGGGACAGGATGTCTTTCCTTTATGTACTGAACACAGAATGACGGCAGACAAGTAACACCCAGGAGAGCTGAGGGCACCATCATGAGGAAAAAAAGATCCTGCTCAACTATTTTACTGATTTGACCCCTTTCCCATGTTCCCGCTAAATTTTAGCAAATTTTACAATTTCACTGTCGAAAGAAAGGTGAGGGTATGCATATCGGGTCTACTGTCGAAAATAGTACTCTAGCGACGTCACCGATAAGGAGGGATGTAATAGAGCACGTGGTGTGGGAACAATCAGCAATCAGAAATTTCTTCAAATACGCCCCCCCCCCCCTTCAAGCAACCAACCCCCCCCCCTGCCCCTGTTGCGCTTTGCACGGCCATTGTGAGCCTCGGTAAAATTGTATGTTGGGTTTAGAAGTCCCTATCAACGCAAAAAAATATTCATCCAGCACCCACAATTATTACCCAACATCTGATTTGACTCTCATGCCCTTTGGTTCGAACCGACTTTTCACCAGTAGTCACGTGAATTTTTGAATTAACTTTTTGCTGTGCTGTTTCTGGTTTCAATTCGATGGCGCGAAGGGATAAAGCTGTCACATACAAAGGACAACACCTCCTAGAGCACTTGAAGGCATACAGCGCGATAACTTCTCACTCGGTCTAGAATGGTGGCAAGGCTGCTAAATAGTGGGGAAAATGGCGAAAAAGCAAAGTGAAACGGTCAAAACCTGCAAAAAAGCCTTTGTTCTACACGACTCAGAAAGCAATTTCGGACGAGTTTCCCGTTGGCATCGTGCCAATAACCGCTAGGTAGATACGGCTGCATATCTGTACTCACATATCCATTCAGCACCGCAGCCACGTCATATCAGTCCCTTCGCTATATTGCACTTCACAGTAGCAGAAGTAATGTACATGAAAATTCACGGAAAACTTGAACTAATCCGCATCAATTTTCTGTTTTTCTCTGCGCTCGCACGTCTGCGTGACATTCCTGTGACAATTTCAACTTTTCACGCATGACAAGTAGCTCACTCACGCCGGGGAGACACCTCCCCCGAAGGAAGCTTATCCCTCGCTCGTGACATGTTCGCATCTTTCTATGCCTTGCTAGCTCCAGCACTCCATTTCACTGCGTTCTAACCTTTCGCGCCAGTACCACCACAAAAATGTTCTAGTTGGTGAGTAAACGCCCACGAATAAACTTTAAGTTTAGACCGAGATAATTCTTTGTTCTCATCTGCGCTCCCTTCCCCACATGGTGTCTTACTACTTTGACCGTTCTAGTCTGTGGAATCCCATAGCGCAGAGGATGTTTTTCAGATCATCGGAAGGTGTCAAAAAGCATATCTTCAGTGGAACTCCCCACAGGTACTGGACTCTGTAGGAGGCCAGCCACTTGTAATAAAGGAAAAGTTGGAAAGAGTGAGGTCACAGTGGTCATGTTACGCTTACGCTGAAACGTCACAGAATCCCGTAGAACGTCACAAAAGTCGGAGAGTGAGAGAAGTGCAAAAAATTGACGTCAATTGGCTCTTGGTTCAAGTATTCTGCGGTACTGTTGCACTTATCAATGCAACAGTACCGCAGAATGCAATGCACATTCACCTTATGACCTTTAGTGTCCTCACCCCCCCCCCACCCGCCAGAGGATAAACTTAAAGCAGTCACACAATTAAGGAGTAAATGGAACAACCATCGATCTTTGCCAAAAGTGCATATGCACAGACTTCCTAATTCGCATCAGCGATGTTAATTTCCTTTACTACAGACAGAGAAAAACTGTTAATTAAAAACAGTCAATCCCAATAAAACATCATTACCTAACGAATCATATTCCTAAATCATAAGCACTATAACTGGGACTTTGCTCAGAAATAGTAGCAAGGGTGCCAATATTACAGCGACAAAAAAAAAAGGATTAAAAGACGTGCAAAAAAACAAGCCATAAACGCGCCAAAAACCTGTGAAAAGACTCGTTCGAGCACAGTTTCTGCACCGTCTCAGGCACATGGTCAACCCCGGAAAGCTTCTCCCCTCCTTCCTTCTTTTTCTTCCTTCCTTCTCTGATCCCTCCTCCTTTACCTTCCCCTTCAACTGCTGGACTGGTAGATGCCCCGTGAAATTAGCCCTGGACCCTCGCAGCGAGAGATCGTCTGGTTGACATCTGCCCCGTAACCGTTTCTGACGAGCATTTTTGGACGAGTTTCCCACTGGCATCGGGCCAATAACCACTCTGATAATCGGGCTGCGCGTATGTATTCATATATCATGTACAGGTGTTTCAATGTTGCACTTTCATAAATGAGGCGATAAGAGTAGCAGCCCCCATGCGACTGTGCGGATAGTCAGGGTACAGAATCGTGATGTGTGAAATGGTAGTGTCAGTACGACGCCTACCCCCCCCTGTCCCCTCCGGAGAGAGTCTGTAGGACGCGCCCTTCCCAACCCTACACAGCACTTTCCTATACAAAGCTCCGAGCTTTCCTATCAGTTTTTCCCTAAAATTTGGGCCATGTCGAGGGGGATATAGCCGTGTTACGAAAGCGAAAAAAACCGCGAAAAGTCAAAAAAAGGAAACATTTTTCCCGAAGCGGCAAACTTCTCTCGAAGGCACATTACGACCCCCGCCCTCTAACAACAACGACCAAATACGACCCCCCCGCTTCCCGCATCCAATAAGACCCCATGTGTTCACACAACGATGCTGTACCTTGGGGACAGTTGTGGGCGTGCAGGTACGGTGAGGGCGTCCGGGTTGGCACATTTCAGCTTGATAGGGCGCTATAAAGGTGCCTTTGTTGGAAAAGACGCCCTGCATACTACGCGTATTAATCGTACAGGTCTTGGGGATTTATCGTGCCACTTGTCTCAGGACAAACTGATCGAAGCTGAGCATCTCGCCCTCATAAGCATTTTTCATACTATTGTTCTCAAAACTCCTTTCAGTTCTAGGCACTAGTCCAATGAGCCACTTTTTTTATTTCTGATGTTATAAAACCACTCGTCACGAAATGCGAAAACCATTTTATGCACAAAGGAATTGGTCCAACCCACTCAGAAGATTATTTGTGAATCAAGGCTTATCAAAACACGTCATCCCAGGCTCACAATCGGTTGCTATCGCCCCCGTACTAAATGACGTCAAACATTTGAAAGAAAAAAAATGAATGTGTGGTGTTAAAATGACTCGTAACACATTTGGCTTCAAAAAAGTTTATAGGACTCCAGGAAAATGGCCGAGTTTCTGAAATAACTTGCTTCTGACAGCGTCAAAATGTAATTCATTTTTTCGCATCTGGACCTTCGCAGTTCCTTATAGACAAACCCCGCGACTGTGTGTAGTGGCGTTCAATTACAAAGATAAAGACGTTAAACGACGCTCCAGGGAGATAGAAACAAAGAAAAAAATTATGAAAAACCCTATGCTAGGACCTGGTAGCCTCTCCGGACCTGCTCGTTTCATGCCTGCAAGGCGATATCCTGCCGCCTCTAGCTCACTAATCGTTTCTTCGCGTTATCCAGTGCTAATACCATCTCACAGTGAAAAAAATACAGAGGTGTCAGAACTGCCACTCATGAGGACCAGCGCCTTGGTTACTGTGAAGCCGCAAAAAATTGATGAGACCCACACTACAGTACAAGGAAGCACGGCTAGGGGTAGCGGGAACTGTCTTTAACGATTTTTTTCTTCGTTTCGCTCCCACTCTGACGTCATATTGTTTTCAAAACAAGAGAACCATCAAATCAAGCATATAGTTCTTATCTACTGCTTACCCCTCCTCGCCAACTTTCATCTGTATGTAAACCCTTGGCAGAAAAATTCAAAGAAATAGCTTTAAGATTGAACTCGTAACATCTCTATCTTTATGGGGTTTATAAGATTATATTTCAAATAATTTTCATTTACAAGATTGCAAAGAAATGCTCCAATTTCTAAAACGACGCAAAAATGTGATTCATTCTTTGCAGTTTCTCAGTTCTCTGGCCTCTCTCCCTTGTTTCGCCCCTTCTGTGACGTCACATGTGACGGTATCAAAATAAGCAACTAGTATTCAATTATGCACATAATTCCTATCGAGAGCTAAGCCCCCCCCCCTCTTCTCCATGTGGTCGTAAACTCCCAGTAGTTGTTATGGTGACGATCGTGTTCGACGCGTCCGAAAATCCCCCAAACAACAAGATTTCATCAATGTGACGTAATCACATTGCGGACATTTTCAAAAGAAAACATGCCACTTCACAATTCAATGCCATGGAATATTCATAAAAAATTCATTAAAAGGTGGCTATAATAATTTTTATTGTTCACGATATAAGCACAAAGAATGAATAATCGTATGGGCAAGAGTTACATGAGAACAGCTGCTGTGAAAATACTGAGAAATCATTTTAAGTAGTCAGCGAAATCCAAAATGGATAATGTGTATCGCTAGAACGAACAGACGAACACGTCACGGCGTAGAAAAATAAAAATAAGAGATTCATACGAATACATTTTTTACAATAAAATGATTTTTACAATACCTTTTGAAAAGAAGCATATCAATTCATATCAAGATCAAGTGTAACCCGTAGCTGCCTCATTCAGAAAGCAGAATGTTAGCGTAATTTGTGGAGTGAATAATGAATGAACGGTGATGACTTGAATGAATCAGGTATGAATGAGAACGGTAGCAGTCAATGAGCTAAGAACCATTATTAGATGGTCCAGCTCCATTGGGATCATCACGATGATGTGATTCTTCATGATCATCACATCGTGCTGATAAATCCGATAGTCGTTCAGCAAGTTTAGCAGCACCTGGATCGTTAATTTCCAGATCAATTTGAGGAAGTGCGTCCCGTCGGCCGGCTCGTCCCGAGGCTACAAAATGCTCCAACGTATCGCTCTCAGCCTCCAGTTCACCCATTGATTGTGAAATGAGGAGTGCAAGACAAAGTAGATTTACGCAATTACTCAGCAACAAGCAAAATGGTGCGAGTGTGAGGCCAGGCGAGACGACCCACAAAGGTAACCTGACTCTCTGCCTGCCGGGGCGTGGTAGTATGCAGACGACGGAGCGCGCTGCTTAGCAGCAATGACGTAGTTCCGCCTAAACTTCGAAGGGGAGGAGAGCTGAAACCCAAAACGGCCTTAGCAGTGATGCTCTGCACCCCTCAACTTATATTGATGCTCACAACCAATGCCCAGCTCTTTTTGTAGCCCAACACTGCACCAAAACAGCGTCAACTCAGGCAGAAACGAGAGGATGACTCATTGATTTTTGGCACCTCACCAGATAGGCGACAATTATGTGCCACGTTCTGTAGGTACGGTCTCCACAACGCATTTAGATGCATCAGACCCCTCTTCTTCTCGAATATTTTGTCCTTTTTTATTTGGTGTGATCCAAGAAGTATAACCAGTAGTGGTTAGTAATACTGAGTAGTCTGATCTTGGCAACACGGTATGGTCAGTAATTACTCGCTTCCGTCTAATGAAAAACTCATAAAAGTATGAAGGTGATTCGTTTCGTCCCTGTCTCAGGCAAATCACTCGCAGCGCTAAATCCCTCAGGCTCATTAGTGGGTTGGGGTTCGACGTCTAGAAGGAATAGGTAACAGGTGCGATGTTCAATAAAAAGTGCAATTGAAAGACATCTGTTTTCGTTGACATGCTCATTTATTCCTCTGAGAACTTTGCTGAAGTATTTCCATCGAAGTATTAGCGCTCAAGATGTGAATTTAAACACTTTTTGTCACTTAATTACAAATTTCTCATCGCCTGCATAAATAATTAAAAAAAACGCAGTGTAGATGAAAATCCTGCTTATTCGCAGCTTTAAACGAGTTTACAGGGCTCTAGAAAACGCCAGCGCTTCGGCTGCGTCCATACCTTGCGTCAGCGTTTGAAGCAGCTAGGAAAGTATAGATATTCTAGCGTTTTGAGCACACGCCGCGTTTCGCTGTTAATTTTAAGCTTTCGGGGGCAGTCGCCGAAAACGCTGGAGTGCGTTCACAACGCTGGCGTACGGCCGATCGAAATCTATACTTTCTTGGTCACTCAAAACGCTGCAGTACGCTCACGCTGACAAGTATGAACGTGGCGTTAACAAAATATCCTGCGATCTCGCACTTTCGCTTAAATTTGTTACCTTTGTCATGTTCGAGATTGAGTGGGCTCAAGGTTCTAAACCAATTACTGGCGCAGCCGATGTCGCTTACTTCCTGATTTCTTGATTGCTCAAGTTGCCACCACCTTCTAGTTTCCTGAAATTGAGTTACCTGTTTTCGGGGTTGCTGTAGTTTCTGCGAAAATCTCAGCCTCACGTGAATGTACGTGCTTTTAAATGGAAATGTCCTTCATTTCAGTGTTGTGCTTCCTTCGTGAAGATGTCTAGTAAGAAAAAACCGACGATAACCACATGTGAAAAGTGCCAGTGCACTTTTTTGGTGAAAGATTCTGGACGTCACGTTGAGATGTGCGGGTCAGCGCCACACTATTGGGAGGTGAGTGTCAGAGTGAATAAGACTAAGCTTCCTTGAAGTAAAAGGACCCGAAAGTCCATAAAAAGTCTTGGATGTAGGGGATGATAGCGCCATGACCGGAAGCGAAGCTCTCTCTCGTGCCTTGAATTCCGCTAAGGACAGGGCCAAAAATCCCCTCTACATCACTCAAGAAGGGTTGGGTAATTGTATTTTGCGTTTTCGCCAGTGACAGGGCGTACCTGATTGATTTGGGGTATTAGCGATTGTGAGGCAGGAACACAAGGGAGTTTAGAAGTCTTGAAATTCGATTTTTCTTCACTTAAGGGTAGTTTAGCTTGCCCTCAGTAGTAGGCAGGACGCCGTGGCTAGAGTTTGTCGCCCGAAGTAGGAGCGCCGTCATGCTTCGCGATCGCTCGATTATCGCGCGATTGCGAACTATGAACGCGCCCAGGCTGCGTTCATACCGTGCGACGGCGTCGTCAACGTCGACGTAACCGACGTTTTCGACGACTAGTTCGCGAAGATTATATACGTATCGATCCGACGTAACGGACGAAACCGACGTAAGCGACGAAACCGACGTAAGCGACGTAACCGACGACAGAAGATTAGATACGTATCGACTGACGTCGAAAACGTCGGTTACATCACTTACGTCGATACGTATATAATCATCGCGAACTAGTCGTCGAAAACGTCGGTTACGTCGCTTTCGTCGATACGTATATAATCATCGCGAACTAGTCGTCGAAAACGTCGG
>MU913647.1:21440-50622 GCA_036418165.1 Cooperia oncophora | reverse complement strand
TCTTTTTGGATTGATTGTTCCACACCACATGGGAGATAGAGCTGGCAGAGGCCAACATTTCATTCTTTTCATTGCACTTGTCCTTGCAGTGGGGCTATGCTAAGGGCTACCGTCCGCTCCACGACGGACTCTTCGGCCAGGGCGCATCATATCTTGTGGATTCCCAGTGAGGGGGTCGTAAATGGTCGCTGCAGGAGTGTTGTACTTGAATTTGAGTAGGACGTTTTCGTTTGTTTACTTTTACCGATTTTTTTTCTTTTACAAGTGCGCTACATAGACATCGCCCCCACCCCACCCGCCGCTCGATGACAGTTTTTGGAGGAACAGGAGAACTTTCGAAAAAAAACGGAAAATTCCGGAAGATGGAAGGTAGAATGGGCCATGAGAAACAGGAGTCGTTCCAAAGGAGATGATTTGAAGGGAGGGGTCGTTTTTTCTAGAACTTCTCCCACGGCAGGACGTGTCCTGTCTCCGGCTTATTCCTCTTCATTTCAGAAAGTGATCTTACGGACGACGTGGCGACATATGAGTAAATCCGGTCACAGCAACTGTGGCAGCACAATAATGCGCCGACTGTTCATACGGAATGACCGTATCAAAAACGTATTTCACCATAACATCCTTATTGGTGGACTACTTGAGACGAATTGTCAAGAATCACACAATGTCCAGGAGCACTACGCGGATATTGTACAATTTTTGCAATACGGTAAGTAAACAAATTTTCTTTTAGGAGCAGTTCGGCTAAGTGGGGGGGGCACCATGTGATATAGAGACCACTGCAAATATAAACGTGATATTACTGAAACTCGAAAACCTATACCTTTCGGAAAAAGTGAAACTATTAAGGAACGGAAAGAAAAGCGAATTTTCCATTTTCGCTTGAGATGAAATTATATGGAATAATAGATGGAGAGAAGTCCAAGTGATTGAGAGGTCACCGTGTAGTGAGCATTTGGGCGCTGCTTGGCTTTTAAGGGGGGGGTGCATTTTGCACTTTCTCTTTTCCTGTTGAATTTCACGTTTCATCTTGGTGAGACGTGTAGAATGTTGCCAAGTATGAACTAGGGTTCTGCCATTGTGCAGCCCCGCATGAATTTACAGGTCTACAGGAGGCATCGGCGACTGCTGACGGGAAATAGCAGGAGGCCCCCACCAAGCCGAACTGCATCCGTCATTTGCGATGTAGTAATTGGTTAGGCATACTGTGTGAATCTTGGATCAGCTGCGATCCGGAAAACTGGTTCCCAATCGCGTTCAATTGGATTCCAGTTTAATCGGTTTCTCGTCGGCGAACCAGGATCGAAATGGCTGATACCTCCACATTTGAAAAGGGTGTCGTTCTTTATATTGTTCTTCGTGATTTTGCCTTTTGCTTCTCACAATTAGAAAGTAAAAAAGTGTAATATTGCGCTAATTGGACCCGTCGGACAAGAATTGCGCTATCGCTTCCGCCACAATTTCCTGCTCTCGTTATTCACACTGTCGACAAATAACGCAATAAGGGCGGTAATGCACCAAAAGAAAGCAATGGTGACGGTCTCTGAGGGTTGTCCCATCTTAAAACACGACTCAACGCAAGTCATATAGCGAAGAATATTTGATAGACGTTGTTGCGCAGAACTAGGGCGGGGTGGAGGGAGAGAGGAAGATGAGGATCAACCGTTTTATCGAAGAATTTTTCCCAATATTTTTAATATAGAATTCCTTCAAAGAAAAAACCAGAAAGGTATAAATGTGGGCGTGGCCGAGGATGGAGCTCAGGCAGGTAGTTTAGAAATTGCACTCTATATGTTCATTATATCTGTGAAAAGTCTACTAGAAAAGGATGTCGGCAAATAAAGTTATAATGCAGCAAAGTTTTCAATAAATTCTCTAACAAGTGGGTGGAGTTCTCGGGGGCGGAGTCGAGTTATCATTATGTGACGCACTTGACTCTTGCAATGTAACATGCATGCGATATACTGAAATTGTGAAAACAAGTAAATAGAATTCACGTTCGCAGCAAAAAGGGGCGTGGCCGTCTGGGGCGGGAATCCAATGAGCGCACACGGTGCGCAGGGGTAGAACATTGGGGTGATCGCGCGAGAATGCGAAAAAAGCTTCGCTAGAGAATCCAACCATCAAATGTTTTCACTGATTTTTTGATCAATAAATCAAATTTGTTGTGCAAAGCGGGGGTTTTGCATTACGGTAATCCTCAAATCTGCACAAAGCAGCCTTTAAATGGCTCCTAAATTCCTGTAACCGAGGTTTCTCGTTCGTATCATTCCGCAGTTTCACAAGAGTTCACAGATCTCACCAAAGTGAGACTTGCCGGTTAATCTGAGCTAGCAAGTGGAACAAGCAAAACTACTAAATAACACCCCTCCGACTCCAACCCGAATAGTGACGAAGAAAAGGAATGTGATCTTAAAAGTCAACGAATTTTCGGCTTCCAAAGTATCAAATGAACACAGCATTTCTGAAGAAATAACAGCAAAGAATCCTTCTCTAGCATTTATTAACCAGTAATGACATATACACGATGAGTGATGGTGATAATGCTGATGA
The DNA here is from genome assembly GCA_036418165.1 of Cooperia oncophora. Lineage (NCBI taxonomy): Eukaryota > Metazoa > Nematoda > Chromadorea > Rhabditida > Trichostrongylidae > Cooperia > Cooperia oncophora. The sequence goes on along the minus strand of MU913647.1, from coordinate 48,069 downwards.
TGATATATGGAAGGTGGATAACAGAGATCTTGAAGGGTTATTTTTTCAGTCATCTCGCATCTAGACTATCCATCAATGATTACAGAAAAGTGCCATGAAATCGGTTTGAAACACCGGAAATACAAAGCAATGGGAATGAAGGTCAGTTTGATAGGCTGTTATGCTATACTGTAAAACCTCTAAGCACCTCTAACACTTAAAGCTGCGTTCATACTTTTGCGCCAGCGTTTTCAGCGACTGCCCGCGAAACACCCAAACGCTGGCGTACGCTCAACACGCTAGATCGATACCTATACCTTCCTATCCGCTCAAAATTCTAACGCAAAATATGAACGCACTCTAATTATTAAAACCGTTCACTTTGTCACATAACAGAACAAGGTCATTGAGGCCAAAAGTCGAGATGTCATTGCATATTCGCTCAGAACTTTTCAAAAATTTGATATTTACAGACAGAACATTGGGACCTGTTAGGTGAGGCCATAACGGAGACGATACGCGAATATCAAGGATGGAAACGACATCGCGAAAGTCTTCGCGCTGCCAATATCCTCGTCTCTTTTCTAGTTGACAGAATACGAAACGGTAAGCAAATACTTTGAATTCTTTGAATAGTTGAACCAGTCTTGTACAAAAAATCGGTCGCTGTGAGTATGGGCCCCTCCCAACACAGCACTACCCGAGACCACGCTTCCCAGGGGAGCGGCATCTTTTTCAAGGACACAGAACAAGAACAAGACTGGTGATTTACTTCCAAAGAACCCCAATGAGAAACGGACGTCAACTTTTACAAAAGGTGTCAAATTTCCCAAGATTTTAGGAATTACTTGTTGCAAAAGCAAGTGGGCCAATTGTATAGAATAACAGAATAAGAGGAATAAGAGCAGAGCAGAAGCAAATAAGATAATCGTTTTCGCTGCAGAGGCTCGGGCGCACACAGGAGGGAAGGGGAGAGTGGGTGAGTTTGGCGCGACGCACCAATTAATGTCGCTCGCATCTTCAACAGTTGGTGGAAAACACGTTGGCATCGCGCCAATTACTGCCCAAGGACACGCCCCAGCATTTGAAGCGGGAACGACCATATGCTTTTTATAGCAAACGATATCGATTGACATATGTTAAGAAGAAGAAGAAAACAATCAAAAGTCGAGATGAGACGAGTAAAAAATCCGAAAAATACAAATAAAAACAAGTACTGTCTTTACAGGATTTCTACAACGAGATGTCGCTACTCCCATTGGCACACCGCCACCGAAACGAGTTCAGCCATCAGATCGGGGACGTAGTCGAAGCCTGCAAGATGCAGATAATGGAGGAATGTATCGAAACTGGACAGATTCTTGTCCCAGTATTAACGATACCACTTCTGTGCACTTGGTTGAGCGACGATTAAGCGCACTCACCCAAAAACGCAGCGTACCTGCTATGTCATCGTCAAGAAACATACGACAAGAAATGCAGGTCGGTACAATTACAGAACAGTTTAATTCAAAAGAGGAAAATAACTGAGTATTCAAGATAGTTGATTAGTGTTCACATTTCACGATAATGGGGTGGAGATCTATAGGCACAGTCCTTTCTCATCAGCGCACGCCCTTCTCTTTACGTAAGAGGCACCAGCTTACATCCTGCACCGTTTTCTTTATGGCCTTTTCTCATTAAGACAGCATTCAGACTTCGCGATGACACGCGTTAGCGCGCCAGAATTGCAACAGCACTCCAGTGCTACATGCCGAACGCAGCTGCAGACGGCAATCGGTCGGCACGGCCGCAGTGCTTCTAGAGAGAGTATGTTGGAGGTGCGAGATTGTGTGAAGGCAGCGCCTACCCTCCTGTTTTCAAACCCTCTCAGAACGCAACCAGCCAACGTCGGTCGATTCCCGGTCTGCGGCTACGTTCTCCTCTATAGTGGTAGCGGTGGTAGCGCTGGCTGCTTCACAGCGCGTCACCATAGCCGAAGTCTGAACGCTGCCTGAGCGACTACTGGAAAGTGCTTTCTTGCGTTTTAAAGGATCACAGTCCTACCACGTTCATTCGTCAACGGTTTTTACTTTGGAATACTAAATCTGTTCTGACATCCTCCTCAGAACTTCAAATGAAGAGAAGCAATTGTTGTACAGCGACAGATAAGGCCATAAAATAAACGCTATAAGATGTGAGCTACTTTGATCCAACTTATTTGAAGCCAGAGGAATCTGCTGGATCAACTAGCTAGCGACAGCTTGTTTGTGCATTATACCGCAACTCGGATCTCCTGGACTACACTCAAAAGCTTTGTATAAAAAAAGAATTGCTGTGGTTATAATACTAGAAGTCTATATTCAGATTCGGCGACGACGCCTTCCAGAGACTCCACTGTTTAGCGGAGATGATACAGATGACGGTCATGCTATAGAGAGACGCCGTCAATATCGTCATTCAGCTACCCACTCTTTCGAATTGGGTCAACTCAGTAAGCGGTAAAATGATCTAAAAATAATGCTCTTCAATAAACTTTCCATATTGCGCCTTGAATTGTCTCAGAGAAGGTACCACCTTCAATGATGAAACTATAGGAAGGGGCATAATAACTGCGCGTTGCAAGTCTTAGCAACCTTCTGAGGAGCGCTTAGCACCGCATACTTATCTATTACGTTATCACGCGATGCCAATCCACATCATTTCTGACGCCAGAGAGAAACAACAACATAATAGGACCGTAGGGGTTCACACAATTTAGGAAGCAGGTCCTAGTTCAGTTCAGTTCAGAAACCCTGTTCAATGGAAAGGACACTTGATAAAGAAGAATATGAACACATGAATATGAAATAAATGGAGATCGAAGGACTTTGCAACAACCCTCTCAGACCGCGTTCATACTTCACGATATGATCGATTCAATCTAGCGAATACGATCCGCGTTCCAACGCTAATCGTTGGACAACTGCAAACGATCAATAGAAGTTTGAAGGCGCAGTTCGGCTTGCTGGGGGCACCAAATGGTTCCCAGCAAAACTCGTAGAGGTCAACTTTTGAAGACCTGTAAATTCTCGTTAGCAAAATGGCTTACTTTCACCATTTCACACGAGTCCGCAGGTTTTACCCAGATGATGCCTGTTAGTAGGAGTAGCAGAAGGAACTAGCAAAAATTCGCACCCCCTCCCCCCACCCCCAGGCCGAAAAACGCCGTTGTGTTCTGAGTTAGCAGTCGCAGGGCTACAATTATTAGCAGTGGAGCGCGATCGTTCACAGTATCGCGATTTTCCAAATCGCTTTTGCCGCGAAGTTTGAACCGCCTTAGCGCTAAGGTATGTGGAGAAATTACGATTCTCTTCTGAACAGAACGAAAAGCGTAAACAAACCTATTGAAATGGCTCAAAAATCATCTCCCGACGCTTCTTCAGTACGGCTGCGCTTGATTTTGTCGAAAAATGAATTGATATGTTCAGCAGTGATCACACAAACGCCTTCTTCTTGTTTTTCACGCATGAAATTCTGCAGGTTCCTTTTGAGAGCGTTGATACCTGAAGGAATATTACCAGTACAAAAGTTTACGGACCATGACGGATGGCAAAAGCATCTTCATCTTTGAGTAAAACTGTTTACAAGTTCAAAAAAGAAGTTCACCTTGTAGTACATGTATAGCGACATCTCTTCCTGCAGTCTGCACAATCTCATTCACTATCGCGTCTGCGTCCGGTTCCTTCTCGTCTGCTGTCTTCTCAATGTTCTCCTTCGTGAATTCTTCGATATCATCTTCAGGATCGATAAAAAACTCGCATCCGAGGCGTTCGTAAAGTTTCTAAACGAATCGAGTTTACACTCAAACAAACTCTAAAATCGAAGGATGGGAGGAAGACGAAACAGCACGTACCACGCATTCCTCACATCGACATAAGCGGGTGCGGAAACCGTCAGCAAGCAGAAATGGTCCTTCTTTCGTCTCTGGGACTGATGAGAAACACACTGTACCCTCACCAGCTTCATCGATACATAACCGAGACAGGAAAGGGAGCCGAGAGGCGCAGTCCTTGCAAAGCTAAACAAAAATGGCTTCAAATTCTGACCCAGTCTCAACTTTGGTAGCGAACTAACTTACCAAACTGAAGTCTTGCTGTCCCGCTTTCTCTCGTTCCTCAGCTACTGTAGCGCAATTTTCGTCTAGGTGCTGAAAACGTAGGATAGAGAACAGGGTAAGGTCCCCACCTTGGGCAGCGTCCAGACTTCGCGATAACGCTGATCGTTCCACTACCATTGCAATGGCGCATAGGAACGCGGCCATAAAATGGTATTGATAAGCGCCGGCCGCTAGCATTTTGGGAATGATGAAATAGAGGAGGGTGTACCAGACTTAGCGATTAGGGAAGTTTCTAATCTTCTGAACCCTCTTAGAACACTAGCGTCCGCAACCGATCTGCACCAGCCTGTGGCTGCGTTCCGTCTTTACCATTGGAGTTGCAATGCTTACGCGACAACGCGCGTCATCGCAAAGTCTGAACGCTGCCTTTTTGTGGTAGCTTCCTGTGGAGAAACCGTACTGATGAGCTAAGATTTGGCAGGAGAAAAAACCTACCGATAGATGGAACCAATCCTCGCATGCCACACATTGATGCATTGTTTCATCTATTTCATCACAAGGATACGTCTTTTTTCCATACACAAAACAATCCAGCAAAATTGTGATTGTACTGATTGTCCTTGTTGGAAACATCTTTCTCCTGCATACAATAAGTTATCGAGATCGAAAATGTAAACACCACAAGAAATATCCAAGAAAAGTTATTAAAATAAATTTTACTTGCCTCGAATAGTGTACATTTGTTCTGGAACTTACTATTGCCACAATCGCATCTGAAAGCAAAAAGCGTAGCGTCGACAAATCGTTAATGAACTCTTTCTGCACTCCACATTCGGATGACAGAGAGAATGTTGCATGGCGTACGACATGTTTCTCGCGGGATATTTTCACCTGTCGGCAATATCCCACAAAAGACGCAGCTCAAGGGGGGGGGGGTGTCGTCGATGAAAGCGGAGAGTGTTACCGATCACGACCGTGAGATTGCCTATGATGAGGCTCGGTTGCTGCTGGAGGATTTCAAAACCGCTCGAACAAATGAGCACCCTTCGCCTCCCCTCAAATCCTAGCACTTTTCAATTTATTTTCTAAAATATCCATGTGAAATGCTGGAAATCATACCTGAAGCGACGCTTTGTGAATAACTCCACAATATTGTGATCTTCATGACAATGCAACGAACAACCATAACAGATGCCAGCTTCATTCTTCTCCGGATCTGATGCACACGTTAGACAAGCAAAGAGCGCTTGTCGCGGTTTATAACCCTAAATATACTAGATGGCATCTTACTCATGCATAAACTTGGTAGTAAGTGAAACAAATAAGCTTTGCAGACCTCGGGATAAGTGCATACGGATGAGTCTTGAGCCCCGAGCAAAACCCGGGCAGTTTCACGGCAGGACGCTTCGTCGTCAATGATATCCTGTATGGTTAGCAGTTCCTCTGCGTCGCAACCATTTTGATCGGTAGTGCTCTCTTAATTGGAAAATCTTCATCTGAGCAGGGTGTAGAGCAAGGTCAAACTTCAGTTCTAGGAAGAATACAATTTGCACAGTGCAAAAAGGCTGTGGCACAAGCTGGCTCAATACGTTGTACGCTAGAATATGTCACGTCCTTGACACTGGTCTCATAATATGACACGCCAACAACAATGGCAAGAAAGTCGCGTCCTGCTCAGCATTCCTTCAATTTTTCTCTATGATAAGCGACATTTGGGGCGTTTCGGTCGTTGTGAGGGAGGGGAAGGACCACTCAGTCGTGCCTCTGTCTCTCTTCCCCCAGAAGGCTCACTGTTAGGTTTAGAGACTAGACGACCAGCACAGTCGAACCTTTTATGAATCGGGAAAGTTAATAGTTGTTCCTTTGGATTTTCAAGAGATTTACTTGCTTAGCTTGTGCAAATCGCTAACTTTACTGCATTTAAAGTTGGTTTTAACTGCTGGATTTTCTGTTTCGAAAATGCAATGGGTCCATATAACTAGATTTTAAGTCAGAGTAAACCCTTCAAACCCGTTCCGAGAACCCTTTTGAAAGGCTCATGATATTTGTGTTCGTAGACAACAGACGAAGCAAAAACTTCAAAAAAGAACAAGTGGAATAAAATCTGTCTTTCTTTGAACCAACCCTTTTCCTCCAAATCCGAAGTTAACGTGGAAGTAGCTGCATCACCCTGTTGTACGTTTTCTTTATCTTTTGCTTCCATTTCATTGGACGAGTCTTTAGAAGAGTCACCCATCTGAAAACGATACTCTTGAAAAATGAGCATTTCGCGCCCATGAATGAATTGTAAGCAATCCAAAAGCCCGGACTACACAGTGAAAACGGGTCGATTTATGAGAAATCCAGCTTCTCTCGATCTACAAGGGTGATAGAAAAAACTACAGAGAAGATCAAAAAAACGAGAAAGAACGATCTCCTTCGGAACTGCCGATAGTTTGAAATTTAGCTGCGTACGAGGCGTCTCGCCTGAGTATCATGTCGCACCGAATGGAAGTGGGACAATCGCCGCGCCACTGGGTTTCCTTTTTGTCTTATCAGCTTATCAGCTCGGAATTAATTGAATGTAGGAGCTTTGTGGCCTGGCGGATGGTTTTATTGGCATAACTCTCTCTTCAAATATTTAGGTGTTTTTTTATGAATTCCTTTTTACGATACTAGTTATAAGTGCACTTCGCTATTTGTCTCCATTTTAAAATAGTGTGGTTGTTAGAAAATGGAATTTGGAATACAAGTTGTCTTTCCTTTAATTTCTGCAAAAAAAACTCACAAGTTCCTGGTGCTTTTCTCTCGCAAAAATCGGAAAATAGGCGCTGGTATAGAGGTCCGTGGACCATTAAAAAGTAATGCGCTAGATACTGATGTCGTTGCACTACTCCAACGGGCTTAGAGCGCGTTCATACCTCGCAATCCGATCGCCTTGATCTCGCGCGATCGGATCGCGAAGTATGAACGCATTGACGACCAGGTTGCGGGTGAACCTCGCAGAGCAGAGTTTTTCTGCGACTCTGATAGTGTGCGCTTTGAAGGCAAGTGATTCCTAAAAAAGCAAGAGGGACCTTCAATAGCACCGTAAACAAAATCGCTCCCTGACAGTCACACGTCTCTGTGCAGCCCCTGGCTCACAAATCGCTTTTTCGCATCTCCAGTAGTAGATATCATCCAGTGCAAAGAAAAGATTACGAAAAACAACAAAAACACCGACGGAAAACTCTTGACAAAAAGAAGCTTTCAGAAACTCGGCGTACGAATTGAGCTACGGTAGCTTTTAGTGCGTCGAGCTTTTGCACCAAGGAAACTGCATCACTCGTGGTTTTTACGCGTTTTTCCTTGCGAGATGGGTTGCAGTTGACTGTGTATATGTATGTATGTACTCTGTACACTGTATGTGCTCCTGAATGACTGCCGCCCCAATAACAAACAACTGAGCGGCCCTCCGCTCGCTCTTCGCTCACTGTGGAGTCGCGAGTGTGGGACAGTCTCTTAGGTTCGGAGCTGGACTACTACTTGCACAATGAAGGACGACCATGAATTACTCTGAGCGCGCGTGATGTGCCTTTTTGAGCTCACCAGGAAAGGGAAACAGCGTTCAGCCGGCCATTCCCAATTGAACTGCACACGTTGTACGCGTCTTGGGACAGTGAACTCGAATCTACGTTCGGAATTTGCGGAACGATTTTCTGAACGGAGTTATGGAGGGTTTTATCCCCGCGTGGTTGTTTCGCATGCTATCGCGAGGAAACGTGGAAGCGTCTTTACATTTATGGAGTCGTTCTGAAACGTGGCAATAGAGTGCAGCGGGTAGCGAACGGATTTCCTAGGCGAGATGTCGTAGGATCGGTTCCGGGGCAAATCGCTTTTTTTGCACTTGTCCAAGGACATAGCCGACAAAGCTTCTAACATCTCTGCTCGCCTGCACTACCTTATAAGGGAACCTGCGACCAGTTTTTTTTTTTAAGTGTAGACTCATTGTGGCCTGAAAGGAGTGCTTCTGCTTGTACCCCTCGTAACACGTGTCACGAGGGTTTTTGCAATGAGAATATCATGATATTCATGTTCAGCGGGTAAAATTACCCTTGGGGACAAAGTTCTGGAGCCGAATCTAATATTTCGACCTAACTTGGAAAATGTGGGCTATTCCATGGGCAGCAGCCAGATTCGAGCTCACCTGCACATTGATTGACTGCAGTCTAGGGATTGGATATTTCCTCCCGGTAAAACAAGAAGGCAAATGATGCCAGAACGCACGAATAAGTCAGCCCTGATTTTTGTTTTTTTGTAAAAGACTTACTGAAGGTGTATTTCAGTTTCAAGACCGGCTCATCACTCGTCTAGTCGTGAGTACGCGCTTTGGCTACATGTCAGCCATGACATATCCATACTCCATTTTTTTCGAAGTTGAGTCAACGTTCTATGGAGAAGGAATGTTAATAAATGCAACGGAGTCGGCAGTGCCGTTGATGTATCCATGATAGGGATAATATTTTAGTCTGGCACTCAGGCCGCTTTCATCGCCTTGAACGCCGAGAATCGCGAGAATCACGCGAATCACGAATTGTTATGAGAAGACTCGCGAGAAACAGTCGCGAAGGAATAAGTGAAACGTATCGATGTCGAGAATCGACGATGATTCCTCTTTTTCTTGTTCGATACGCGTACGATTCCTTTCGTGCTTTATCCGATTCTCTGAATTCTACGGCTCGCCGACTATTTGATCCCCTTGATTTCAAAAGGTATGAGCTTGTGGACGAAGTTTGCAATGATGGCATACACGAGACTCGCTAGTCTTCGTAGCTGACAAAATGCGCTAAGCTCGCCTTCGATGGTTTGACTGTGCACTTCGCGCAAAGGCTGGCACCGCCTGTAAGACCGGTACCGAGTTGCTCGGAAAGCTCCCGGAAAGAGGATGGACACACAGCATACGGAATTGAGGATAGTAGACCAAGCATTCAACTGAGAGAACTGGCATCACAAAACCCGTATAAGGGCCGAGCTACAAAGTGGGGCGCACGATGAAAAAGAAGGAAATTCATTCCGTCGTTACTCTGGCGATTATTACATATAGATCAGGAGAATAAGAGATTCAGATAGGCTCATTTCGGGCCGAGTCGGCGGAATCGATATTTTTCCTGCTCTTCCAGCATATGCTCCGTCTTTTCTTTGTCGCAGGCTCTCCAGGTCCCAGTCTTGGTTTTGTTGACAGTGGTTGACTCTGCGGTCCGTTTTTCAAAGCTCAGAATCAATCCCAGAAATGAAAAATCATTGAGTTGCAAAAAATGAAAAATCGCTGGGTTAGTTAAAAACCGAGGAAAAGAGAAATTTCAATATCTGAAATGGTACTTCGAAAACTTTTTATTCAGTTTTTGGTGAAGTTGACGCATTCAGTAGGAGTTTAGCGTTTGGTATTATCGTGAAGATTGAGAAATTATTGTGAGTAAAGGTGTGATGCCTAATTCATCTCAGTTAGATGCTGTCTCGTTCCTTTCGGAAGCCACTGTTCATCTTGCCTTCCGTGCTACTGAACTCGGGAAAGGAGAGGGGGATGCGACTACACAGCAGTGCCCGTCTGCGTCCTCCCGCCGAGATAGACTCCTCCATCGACAGGCTCAGACCTGAAGAGCGCCAGACGGTTAGAGTGGAAACAGCCTGGTCTCGATGCGTACAATTGTAACTCTAGTAGCATTCCGTTTCCTTCTCATAAACTAGAAACAAGGGACAAAGTGTCAAAAGCCATTTTCATTCTTCACGATTCATCTTTGATCATGGATCTTGCTAAAAACAGTCGACTTCCGCACGCAGAAAATCTTTGTTACACCGCGTTCTCATGCAAAGGGCCAAAGCAATCTGCCGCCGCAGTTCCAGCACGGAATCATTCGCTACACTCTACCTTGCTGCATGTTAATTTGGGACGCTCTTTGATCTTTACAGTCCCAAAATGTCAAAGAAGCGATAGTTCCTGAGATTCTGTGTGCTATGATCTCGAACATTTCTTCCGTTTTCCGCCCAACCTCCAACTAATGGGTCTGGAATCGAGAGCTTTGTTAAATGACATTCATTTTCAGCGCTGGGTCCAGCTTGCTGTCAGCACATCCTAATTCCCATAAACTAGCATAAGGGTTCAGACAGTGATCTAACGTACTGAATTTCGATTACACTAGTGAAATCGGGACAGCTCGAGTTGTTATCACCTTTGCTGATAATTTATCAACTTTTGTTATCTTGCGTACCATCATTGGTTACCACATCTGAGCTTTGTACAAGTTCACGGTTCACTTATTCGAGTCGTAGTGTCGTTAGCTGGGCCACGCTTAAGGTCTCTGCGTCTTTTCCTCGTAACTAAAGCAGTGGCTTAGAGCACAGGTGACCAGAGTCGCGGAGGGGTAGTCTGTTCTGTTAGATTAGACCGTGGCGACTCTGATCGTCTGCGCTCTGGATCTTGCCCTTGGTTTAGGGGAAGGGACGCAAAGTTCGGTCGTGATGGCCCTCAACTACGTCTCCACCTTCTTTATTATAATTATTGCTTATTTAAGCGCTTCCAGTTTTCGAAGATGTCAAGCGGCTAACCTTGAACGTGTTCTTCAATCTTCGTACTCCGATTGCCTATCGAGATTGTTATCGCGTTCTCGTTCTTTCCATGCTGTTCCACTTATAGCACTGAAGCATTTGTGAGAATATACAGCACTTTCGTCTTTTTATTGATAATGTTACCATCGAAAGGTTTCTCGGGTTTACTTCGTATCATACCACCAATTGCTGGGTTGATCGATACGTTTTGTCGGGTTAAGCCCCTCAGCTTGAATACCCTGCCGATCTGAGTACTATGGAATGGAAATTTGGCCTTGTTCGGATCGTCAGAATCGCTTTGATGGGTTACGATGTCGCCATCTTTCAAATAGCCCTGTATTGCTTGATCACGTCGTATGGCGTCAATCGGTCGGCCCGGGAAAAAGAAATCGATCATTCTGGCTTAACAGATTCGCGTGGGAAGGGGAATTCCAGAGGTTACTAGGAACTGCGTTTCGAAAATGCTATGTGGAACAGTTCTTGTGCTACTGATCACTTGAGAGACACGTGTTTTGTGGCTGAAGGCTTTGTTAGGGGCACATTTCACGATGGTCGCGTGGGTGATGATTGAAAATTTTGATTTTCAGATGCTAAATTACTCGACGACAGTCAAGTAAATGGCTTAAGAAACCGTCTAGAGCACCTTAAATAACACCTCTCATGAGTTTGTACGAGTTACTAGCACTTAAACGAGTTCCCCATGATTACTGACTCTTTGCCAACAAATCGATTCTCTTTCGGCCTTGATGAATCTTAGATGATTTTTGGGGCGTTCTTCAATGATTGTGCCAGATTTACTGACCATGCCAGATTTATGCCATGCACCTTCATTTGGCTAATGTGGTTAGGAAACGAATGTAGGGGGGCTCATGAGTCGGGGCGGTGCCTCGGCTACTGCCTACTTCCGGCGTCCTTACAATGGATTTTCAAGTGACCTTCATACATTATTTGCGAAATGAATTCCATCTCTCCCATAATTGTGAGAATGTTAAATGCGTCTAGACCGGCCTGTATTGAAGATGATTCCTTGTGAAGGTGAAAAGGTGCGGAACGTTTGGAAAGACTACTGTGCTCCCGCACACGATGACGTCATTTCCCATGTTGTTCTTTTTCTTCATGAATTGATTCCATGTTTCATTCCGTGACCATGTGTTTGAACAGATGAAGCTTGTTTGCCAACAGTCGTTTGATGATGTTCCAGCGAAAATTGTTCCTTCAACAGTAGGCCATAAAATCAGCACTTTTTCAGCTAACACATGTGAACACATTTCTTCGCCTACCAAATTGTATATCAGGGCACACTAGGCGGTGGAGGAAAGCTTTTTCCCATTAGAACACTCCCTCCCTCTCTCCTGACCGGCTTATCACTGTTCCCTTCTACTGGTACAAAAAAATGGTTTTCTACAGAGAGATAAAAAGTACAACTGAAACGGAAAAATAATTGGAAATCTGTCTTTTCTTAAAGTTCTGACACCCATCTTAGCAGTGCAGGCCCTCTCCGGGACCCGATTGAACCCTCCCTCCTTCCTTTGCGCCCCTAGCGACTGAATAAGGGTGGAACTGATGTGGGCTAAAAAAATGTCAAGGCTGCGTCCAAACAAAGGGAGCCAGCTGCTGAAGATAAGACTTGGGAGACTAGGAGAATCGGCGGTTCGACACTTTGGGAGAATGCGCACCGAAGGAGTGAATAGAAATCGATCGGTTCCGGTCGCTAGCACGAATCTTCTTAATCGCCGACTCTCCTTTCCTCCTACTTTCTCGACTCGCTAACGACCACAGGCTAGAGGCGCTAATAACCTAGGTGTAGGCGTTTGAAGGGTTCCTTTTGTGAAACTAGAACTATTTCGATGGTGATAAGGACTTTTGCGTGAGCTTAACGGTCGAAGCACGGTTGGATGAACTAATTTCAAGTGCAGTACAGTCTTGTTCGCTGCGGATAAAGAGGCATGCCAGGAAGGATAGATTTGGCGCAGGGCCGCACCCCTTCCCCGGCTTGAAGCGGGTAAGCGACGAAAGTTGGTGGAAGACGACTGGCCCAAGCCATATGTTATAGTCTTGCCCCTCTAAGGTTATTGGGCCTCGATAGATTTGCATCTATACATTTGGCCCGAAAATCAGATCAGGACATTCTCCTGTTTTCCTGCTCTCCCGAAACGTAAAGTATGCAAGGCATAAGAATAAGCGCGACCTCAGCTATTTACTCTACCGTAAATAAAAAAAGGTAAAAATTGTTATCTCCGTAAATAACTAACAAGGGTTTAACGATTACTTGATTCTCAGCAACACTTAAGGCAAGTTACGAGCCTGACTACTCTGCAAAATCCTTTGCAGGCGCTGTTCGGCTTGAGAGGAACATTTTGCTCTTACCCAGGTTCTTTTCCTAAGTTCTTGTTGACTTACATAAAACCTTGTGAAGCTAAAAAACGTTACTAGGGAGAGACCTTGTTTATTAGATTCTACAGAACTTCACAAGGTGGTCTGTTCAGGCCGAGTACACTTGATGCTTCCACCAAGCCGAACTGCGCCTTTCTGTGTTTATTCTTCTCTTGCTCTTATCCATGAGTAGACTGTCGAATTCCTTCATGATTTGTCTCCATCTGAATTATGATTTCGGGTAAAACGCGATTTCTTCGTTGCGTGTTTAATGGTGCGTCCCGTTATTCAATATTTTATAAAGATACTGGTTTCTATTCAAGATGGCACAGCCTCGGGTTGAGCCGGAGCGGATAGAGCAGGTCGTAACTAGCCCCGTCGAGACCATCGCGAAGGGCATACGAACTGTTCTGCTTGGTCCTCCTGGATCCGGAAAAGGAACGCAGGCTCCCATGCTGGCTGAAAAGTACCAGTCTTGCCATTTGTCCACAGGTGTGCTGCATTTTCTTAAAAGTTGCAGTTCAATAATTAGAACTGGTCACACAGGTGATTTGCTGCGTGCCGAAATGACATCTGGATCGCCTCTCGGGAAGAAAATCAAGGAGTATATGGATGAAGGGAAGCTCGTTTCGGATGATATGGTCTGTGAATTGGTTGACGTTAATCTGAACAAAGATGAGTGCAAGAATGGCTTCATCCTTGACGGATTCCCAAGGACGGTTGTTCAAGCTGAAAAGGTAAGATTTGCTTTACTTTTTGTAGGCGTTGTAGTACTTCTAGTGCCAAATACGAAATCAAAGCAGCGTTTATAGTTTGCAAATGACTGCTACGATTCAGAGCGCGTTCATACTTTGCGGCAGCATTTTGAGCGACTAACAAAGTATAGGTGTCGATTATCGCTGGAAACGATGTAGACACTCGAAACGCCGGCAGCCGCTCAAACGTGCTGGTGGACGCTCAAAACGCTGCCGCAAAGTATGATCACACCCTTAGCGGTGAAAGGCGTTTGTCATCATTTTCTGTTAGCTTGTCTTCAGGATCGCTATCGATACAGGTTTCTCTTGAAGTAAAAATCCAGCTAAAAGCCTCGGCTGAGCAACAACAGAACGAGAAATTGATCAAAGCAGGCGACTTAACGCTGCTGTGGTTGAAGCGTGCTAGGCGCGTCTATTTCCGCATATCTGCGCCCTTTCACAGAGAAAATGACCGCTTATCCCCAACCTAAGAAAAGTCCAGGCGACCTGGACTTCAGGCCTAGTATCTGTGCGCAGATTAGTGCTTTTTGCGTCCAGCCACGTGCCCCTCCGTTCAGCTGCAGCAGAGCCAGCGAGTTTGGCAATGGAAAAGAAAGGGCGATCGGGAGATGATGACAAAGGGCTTTCCGCGAATTGCAAAACTGCAGAAATGGCCTACACACTGCTCAAATCTGGCCCTTTACACCTCATCAGTTTTTTGCTCGCCTGCGCCTTCTCGTTTATACAACATTCTATCAACTTTTGTGATTTCGCTCATTCCAGCAGGATAAGTGGCTCTCCCTTTCCGGAGTTTTAAATACTGTAGCGAATCTGTGCTTCATGGCGAGGTCTTTACACTAAGTTCTTGGAGGCATTGCTATGGTGAAGGTATAGACAGTCACGCAATTGTCTTCGGGACTGCAGGATCTAAGCCTAGTCGCGGATTCTCGCAGCAGCAGGAGAGCAGCAAACTTCGAATGCTGCCCAAGCATGAGCGTATTGTCAGGAAGGAAAGGAAGCTCCTGCTAATGCTAGCTATGCAGGAAATTACAGGTTCCCGCTCGAGGCATCAGCAGTGATTGATGAGAATCAGCAAAATACCCCACCAAGCAGAACCGCGCCAAAAACGTCCCATCTATCAAAATAGCCTCGCTTCTGGGAACGCCGTCAGAGCTCGATATAGTGAATCGGAGTGGCGAGAGTATGGTTAGCCTAGTGGAGATTGGAAAGCTGGTAACGCAGACCTGGGTAGGAAATCAGGTGTGGAAGGTTTGGAACTTTGGACGTTCGTAAGTTTTCTTTTGCAATTCACCTGTGGATATTACCTTGGTCATCTGTCCCCTCCCCCCTCTCACGATTAACATCACTATCCTACACTTGTAGCATCACTGTTGCTTATTTGTAGCTCTTCAGCTCGACCACTTTGCTGGAAAAACGACGAGAACCACTGGATGCCGTCGTTGAATTCCAAATAGACGACTCCTTGTTAGAACGCCGGATTACTGGACGGTTATTCCACCTGAAAAGTGGCCGTAGCTATCACACCGATTTCAATCCTCCCAAGGTACGTGTTTTATTGAACTCTACTTCCGCCTTTGGTCTTGATCCTGTTCTTTGTTCGTGCTTGTTTTGAACATCGTTCAGTTCAGGAACCCATGAAAGACGATGTCACTGGGGAACCACTGGTCCGGCGTAGCGATGACAACTTGGAAGCACTGCGCAAACGATTGTCTGTCTACCATTCCATGGTACGCATAGCTTCGCTGCTTAGTATTTTTCAATACATCTACGATAAAAGCGCTTAGAGAGTTCGGATTTGGCGATTCGGTACAATCCTCGTTAACTGTTCGTTTTTTTACTTGAATAATCTCATCCTGCTATCACTCTTTTGTAACCCAGAGCTTGGAGACGACTGGCGATAGCTTACCCGTCTGGAGATAGTATTTCTTTAAGTGTGTCACAAGAGCAAACGATTGATAATAAAAAAGTAAGCACACCAGCAATCTCGCGAAATCGTCTCACGACGCTTCAAGCAACAAAAGCGCCGTAGTTCAATATCTAATGGGTTGTCGTGTTGGCACTAATGGTTCATGTAGATGCTAATGGCTGAAAATCATGCGTGTCCTGCTCCTTCATCTAGCTTTTGATTGACGCAAGCTGAACCCTCCCTAATACAGCGGACCTGATAACGGACGCGAAGGCATTCGATTTATCACATCCTCACGAGGCGTGCCTTCATGTGTATCAGGTTATTGTTAGCCCTCCGTCATTCCGTAGCGATTTTCCGAGGCTTTTGCTGCCCCTCCGTAACCATCTTCGAAGGCTTTTGCAAAGCTTTTTCCGTTGAGCCTAAAGCTCATTTTCGCGTGTCTCTTAGGTCTGCTCAGCATTTCAGAGAGAACTTAAGTGCAATCCTTAAAGCGAGCCCATGTAAGTAATTGAGTATGGGTAAAAGAGGTGTTTTTCAGACGACTCCTTTGGTTGGCTATTACCAAAAACGTGGCATTCATACCGCTGTAGACGCAAGTAAATCCATGGCTGATGTGTCGCTGAAAATAGACCAAATCTTCGCCAAGATTTCTTTGAGAGAGCATGTGAGTATTTTTCCTTCGAGCAAGTAGATTGTGCAGTTTTATGACTACAGTTTTCACGAAAGTGCTGAGTTATAAACAAACGTCAGACCCCAGGCGGAACTCGTGGTGCAGTGGTGAGGAAAACACCGTGTTTATGAGTCCCCGCCCCGTTGACTATCGCGGAGTTTGGTCTTAGAGCTAAATACTTACTATGACTGCAAATCTGCTCAATAAGTTATTTCGATTTTCAGGCTCGTGTTTCATTCGTGTGATCAACTTCATCTAGCCGACGGGATAGATGCATTTTTTAGTTCCGAGGTCTCCTTTTTCAAGGGATCATAGGTACAGTACTAACCAAGATGTAGCGAACCTGTCATAGATTTTTATGCTAACACTTTTATATGTGCCACATGACTTTGTTACGTTTTATAAATTCTTATAAATTCTATCAGCCGGTCTTTCATGTGTTCATATACGTTTCTCGCGTAAATGTCACGAGATACCTTCTTGAGCGATCAGGCTCCGTGATATTTAATCAGTTCATTTCAATCTTGACCATAACCATTTGTCTTTGCAATCATCGAATGATCGTGTTTGGCAGCAGGGGCGTGGTCAAAACTCGTTTTGGAGAAAGTGGGTTAGGACACAATCTATCGAGAAGCAAAAAAAAACGAGGAATCATGAATATTGGTAATAGTTCCGGCTATCCAGTTCACTGCCCTTCACATTCACTCAGTTTCTATAATTTTTTTGCAAGTTCTTAGTAGAAGCCCCTTGCAATTATAAGCGCAGGTCGGCTTGGTGGGGGCATTTTGCTGGTTCTCCTCGGCCATTGCGGACGCCGATGCAGACCTGTAAATTACTTTGAAGCTATGCAGTAGCAGTAGCTTCGTTCACTTGGCAGGAATCTTTAGGACTCACCAAGGTGTGACGTGTTATCAAAAGGAACTAGCAAAGGTACGAAATGCCCCTCCCAAGTCGAATAGGCTCCTCAGTAGTGGGTGCTGTCCTTCTCAATGATGCGAAAGTGCTGAAATTGACTGCGTCTGCCAGCCGCACAGCTAATTGGAAGCGAACAAAGTTGGTCTGGAAGCCGCCCATAAGAACAAGCGTCTGCGCTGGAAGTATTGATGCTTACTTCCAGCTTCATTACCCATTGAAAGCAGTCTGCTGCTGCAGTCAGGTCATGTCTGTTTCGTTTAGTGAAAGCGGAGCAGGGGGAATTTGGTTGGGAAAAGCGAAATTGTCTGTGACTTGTAGATGAATAGGCTAGAATCCCGTTCATGCCATATGCTCATCCAGCTTTCAGAGTCGCTTGAAAAAGATTCATCTATGATCACTAAACTAGTTTGAGCGCTGGGTTGCAAAACGTCCATTCGCAACGGATCTCTTGTGAGCAGAGAGGTCGAGCTGGTAGAGTATTTTCTGAATGAAGGTTGAGGTTAAGTACGTGGCGTATCAAGCGAGGCGAACAGTAAGAGCTTTCCGAAAGAGAATTACGCAGTCAAAGACTAATCATAAAACTTCTTCAACTTCTCTTGAATGCACATTTCGTGATTGCCTGAAAGATGGAACTTGCGCGAGTGCGCGACAAAGGAGGGGGGGGGGTGTCCGATGTTTCCGCCGATATACGCCACTGACCTCGTGCATACTACTTATTTGTGCCTCCTGTCCAAGGTAGCGTTTGTTGGGTTTTAGAGGCCAGTAAAGCACCACTCGAGATTATTTCGGATGTAGACTTGGTCCTCGATTTCCTCGTGGGGTCAGATGTCGCAGAAATTATGCCTTTTCAATGTTTTCCCCTGATGGTTCGCTTCGCGCCTCTATCATACATTTTTTCCTATTGAGATCGACTTCTCTCCAAAATAAGTCATGAACCATTTCGGAACGATATTGGCTATCTCGGTGAGAGGACGCAGACGAGCAGCGTCCATGGGTGGAGCACTTAGGAACATCAAAGGTCCGCAAACTTACAGTTTTGTGGTCACCCATTTACAAATGTGTGGTATACTTCTTTGACTGTCACTCGCTTCTTTATAAATATGCAGGGTTCTACGGCTCAGGTGATCGCTAAATGTGCCTCGAAGATATCAGTACAGTACAGTTACTATCTTCCGTTGTCCTACAAGTCGTCCTACACAAGCAGCTAAAGATGAGTCTGAGTCTAGTTATTGACTACTGACCTGCCACATTGACTCCTTGCCTCTCTGGAAGGACTGCATGTTCAACTTCGATTCAGAATGGTAGAAGTATTTGGGTTCAATTAAGCATAGACCAAATGCGGCAGTTTTGAATTTCTTCCTCTCTTCACAAGTCTGCCACAGGGGATGCGCCACGTGTTCAACATTAATTCATGATTGTAGTGGCACTCTGAAAGCCATATGGCCTATGCTAGGACTCTTGGAGGCTAGAAGATGAACAGATTGGTAATATTATCCTCCTAGATAAATGTGGTGTCAACCAACCGACTCCGAAAAGATGGAGGCCTCGTTGTCCAGGGCGAAAGCTGATCAAATGTTTACCTGACCCACCACCGTGAAAGCAGTATTCTTCTATACATCACCTCCTCCTCGTACTTTTTTATTAACATATCTAAAGAAAGTTATGCTTCCTGCAGGACGGAAGTGGTACATCAGCAAGAGGGCCGCTACCCATAGTTCGCCACTCAACTTCCGACTATCGCCACGAATCCGGGAAATTCACGCCTTCTTTCCCACGGTTTGTTAAGAAGGCGTGCCCCCTGCTACCCACCTGAGTCCCGAGCAGAAGTCGGATGCGCGGCGCAACCCAAAGTGAGATCGTTAGCTGCAGTTGACTGATCTCTTTCGTCGCGCCATGCATTCGACTACCACGCTGAGGTGACTGAAAGGTTTTACTTCCACAAAAAGGTTGCCCGTGCAAACCAGTATGACCGAATGGATTGTAAGGTTCATTACTTCATCATCCTCTCTTCACTTGTTTTTCGATACTGACAATGAGTCACGCCTGCTCTACCTGACCCCCACCCCAGCGACTAAATACGACCCCTGATGGGATTCTGCCAATGATGCTGTTATCTAGATGGAATCCTCTTAACGATACTGCATTCTAGATGGGAAAACGCACGGTCCGAGGGAATCTGCGACTAGAGAGCACAGCCATCGGTTCTTGTGAATGGTGCATCCTCCGCTTCAGCAAAGTACGAAGGCGGATTTACTTCTGGAGAACCAGCGAATCGTCAAAATGCATTAGCCGCCACACAGCACTGCTCTTTGTAGCTCACCTCACCACCACCACCACCGCAAGCATCGAAGTGACACGATCGAACGGCCCGCTGAAGGACGACCGAATTGTGGTGCAATTCGCACCCGCACCAAAGAACGCCAGCGACGCGAAGGAGGCATTTGGACAGACAGAAGTGACCAGCATATTCTCCATCAATCTCAGTGCCACCTAAGTCCCGTCCAATATCATGGTTCGGGAGGGGTAGAGAGGAGGGGGAGCGGGGAATCCTGTCGCACCTCTATGTCCCTTTCTCCTAAGCAAGGCAAAGGATTAGAAAGTAAGCGACCAGAGTCGCTGTCGGATATATCTCGTGAACATAATCTCTACTCAGCCTAAATTTGATTAGGGGGAAATGGCTCAGACGCGCTACCTAGTCCCTCCTTCGTCCTCCCCCCCTTCCCATTCACAATATTCGGTCTTACCTTGTGCTACAGTAATTCCAGGTCCAGATTCGTGTATGTGCGTGAACACAGGATGTACTGGTGCTGGCGCCTCTATGGCATATGAGACGACGAGAGCGCATTTAGTTTAGTACTGTGCAGCGGTTTCGGGCTGCTATCTACTCCATAAGTCGTGCCACTGCAGCAGGAATCCGGGATACTCCGCCCCATTCTCTTTCGACAATTTGCATAGTGTATGCTCCACTCGTTATTCCTATCTGCGCTCTAAATAGGGGAAGACCACGCGGCCGTGCCTCGGTGTCCGTTCCCCGAATCGAGGCTGAAGCTTAGAGTATTGACAAACTCGGGGAATGGACTCGCAGAGCAGCCATAGTCTCTACCAAAGCTAAGCCTTGGGTGGGAAAAGGGACCCAGGATCGCTGCCTGGTGGTTCCCCCCTCTCCGCTAACCAGCCGTGTTTTGTACCACTTTCACTTTTCATTTGCATGGACGGAACTACTCAAGGAGTGAAGAATCTTCCGGTGGGCAATCCAAGCGGGAGGTTATTCAGTGTTTATAACAGCAAGAATTTCTCAGAAATATTTCTCCTCCAGTACTCCAAGTCACATGTGAATCTTTTTAACTTCTCAGGTTTCATCGAGGGTGTGACGAGTGTAATCCTATGGGGTTTCGAGTTTACAATCCGACAGAGAGAAAACCTTCGCATAAGAAAGCAATTAGCTCCGAATTCGCTCACCGTTGCATAGATGACCTTATCGCATACATCATTGCAGAAAACGATCGCGCTATTTAAAAACTCTCAACATCCCACCTTTCAGGCGTGGGTTGGCAGTGCAGGGTCGCGACAGTGCACACAAATAACAGAGCACTTTTTGAAGGATAAAGATAGTATCCGCCGTTGATCAATCCCTTTGTGGGATGCGGCACGCATTCTACTTCCATTCAGAATCGTAGTGGCTTATTGAATGCGATGTGGCCTATACAATGACTTGCGGAGCCAGCCGATGTCAGCCGAGTCAGTGTTCCCATCCTCCCAGACGTACCAATTTAAAATAGCCGGAAGGTAGAAGGCTTGATTGGCCTGGGCGGGTGTCGACCTGGGATTTTGACCTAGGACTGCGCGAGTATTTTTTTATAGTGAGAAAGTGACGAAAAGGGGAAGAGGCCCTCAAAAAAGCCTTCGATCTACACACGGTTGACAGAAAGCAATTTTGGATGAGTCCCTCGTTGGCATCATGCCAACAACCGCTTCGGTAGACACGGGTCCATGTGCGTAACCAGTTCTTTTTTTCTTGCAACCAGTTTTTTTTTCTTTCGACAGGCGACCTTGTTTCACCTCTTTCGTATCAGTCCTTTTCCACCAATTGTCACTAGCTCGTTTCAGCAACCGGCGGAGATTGGGTTTGGAGGGGTGCCAAACGCCACGCGGACACGCCCCATCATCCGCATGGAATCAGACCTTATCCATGCAGCATGGCAGCCACTACGAGTGTACTTTGTAAATGAAGTGATAATGTGATAATGAAATAGTGAAATAGTATCAGTGGATGTGCGGCCTATTGCAGGCGGACGGTTGCGGTGGGCGGATGGGTCGGAATGTTGCGCCTCACAATTAGTTGAGCGCTATAATGGCGCCCTTGGTTGGGAAAGCCGCCCCGGGGCGCCAGCCTATGCGCAATATTCTTTCGTGCTGGGACCACCTGTACGCCTTATTTATCGTGCCACCTGCCTTCAAGCCGGGGTTTGAATGCGAAGCTTGTTGAGTTCGAGTCGTAATTTTTTAATTTCCGTATCACGAATTGATAGTGAGACATAATGATGAGTTAATGTGCTTCTACTTAAAGGCAGCGCCCGCGTTCAAATTTGATGAGTATGCGGCTCAGGTAGTAATAGCAAGGTAGCAAGAAACCTATTAGTGAAGAAAAATCAAAAAGAAAACATGCAAAATGCCCTATAAGGAGTTTCATACCGAATAGCGGTTGTACGTGCTTAAGGCGAAGAGGAGTGGTTGCACGAGTTCTCACTTATTTGATTTGATTTATTATCGGTAAAAACAATGCCAGTAATATTGATTTCAGCTGTTTCCCCTTATCACCTCACTCTCACCACACGACGTGGAGAAGCAGCAATGGAACAACCGCACCATCAGGCAACCATTAGAAATGAAGTTGGGCGTCGTGGTCGCCAGGTGGGCGGGGCGGTCGACTCTTTACTAGCGATAGGCGCTATCCTCTCGCCTTTGTGAGATGCAAAACTAGTACATACTGCATCCTTATGGGGAGGGCTATGATATCCAGAAAGGGCGTAGGAACATCAAGTGAACGTGGGCGCTGCCTTTAAAAGTAGTGCGACATATGCATAAAATCAGAGGGATACAATCCTAAGGTCACGTTCAAACTTTAGGACGGTAGAATTGGAGAATCGGCGATTCAGCGTTTCGGGTGAGTGTGAAGGGAGTGGATGAGCGCTGATCGAATCCTGTCGCTAGCGAATCGGAGAACAGGAAAACTGAAGAAATGCAGTGGATCGATTTCTCTTCGCTGTTGGCGATGTGCACGCTTGTATTTTCTTTCAAAGCGCGTGCCCCTGATCTTCAGCGTCGCAAAGTCTGAACGCAGCCCAATGCCACTTTCAGTTCTTTCTTCTTCACGATTTCGCTCACAATAAAACCCATGGGATCCCGACGCATGCGCTTTTCCCCCATAACGAAGAATCGGTCACGACCCTACTGTGTTAGGCATTGTTCACAGTCTGCGACCCTGAGGAAACGGCGGTTGGGAGAAAAGCAAAAAATAGTCATCGATCGGAGAATCGCCAACCGCTAGTTTCGCCGAACCGCGGTTTGGGCGGTTGGGCGAAAAGCAATAGATGTCGATTTCGCTGGCGAAAAACGCCACGGCGATCGAGCTAGCGTTTCGTCGAAGGCGAAAAACGTCGCGGTTTGGCGAAACGCCCGTCGATTCGTATCAAAACCCTTTCGCCCAACCGCCAGACTCTTCGCCCAACCGCCAGTCGATACGTATCGAAAGCTTTTCGCCGAACCGCCGCGTTCCAGAGAAACGCTGGACCGCAGACTGTGAACAATGCCTTACACGACACCAAGCGAAAAAATTCGGCACCATTGAACTATTCCTACCCCAGTCTGCCGAAATCAGGCTGGTTTTTTACCGGTTTTTTTCCGTAAAGGCAGAATTTGGCTGAAAATTTGCTTGCCGGGAAATTCGACCTCCTGAACACGGATATCACATCCGCTTTTCCTGAAACTACCTGGCCCTAAATCACCAAATTTGCTGAAAACTTGTCCCTAGGGGTAGTTTGAACCTCTGAACATGGATAGCACATACGCTTGGGCCAAAACAGGCCTGGCGCCCGCGCCACAAGCCGGCGCCAAAACACCCTAAATCATCAAAGTCGTGAAAACTCTCGCAATGGGGGTTATTTGACATCCTGATTACGAATATGACATTTATTCTTGGTGCCGGCGCTTCCCAGATTCAGTCTTAGCAGAACGCCTGGCACTCCTATGGAGGAATAAATACCATATTCGTGATCAGGGTGCCACCCTATTATGCTAGTATTTATCGATTTTGGGGATAAAATATGTGGCGTCAGATCGCCGCCTAGTGGCTCCAAATGGCGCCAGCGCCAGAAATGAATATCATGTTTGTGATCAGGTCGAGTAACATCTATGACAAAGCTTCAGCGACAAAATTTTCCGGTGCTAACGTTTTTGGGGGGACCACGCGGCGAGCGATGACTCATCTGCTCTTCCGCGATAATCTTCAAAACAGCCCACAGATGGTTCCCGGCATACTTGGAGCGCGAATCTGGGAGCTATTCAGAATAAAACGAATAAGATTCACCGGGAACTTGCTGAGAAATAGGTGCTAACGTATTTGGGGGGGGCCACGCGGCTCGCGGCGAGTGATGACTCATCGGCTCTTCACTCATTGACATACTTAGAGCGCTAATCTAGCAGCAAAATTAGAATAAAACAAACAAGATTCACCGAATACTTGCTGAGAAATCCCACAGAAGCTGAGAACAACAAATGTTTGATCTTTTATAGTCAAGAATCAACAAAAAGGCAACAATCGTTGTATTTAGGCAAAATCTTCCATCCTACAACTGTTTCTTCGCACTTTTCAGCGTTAACTGCTTAAGCTTTCAAATATAGCTAGGACGGTGTTATATCCATGTCTTAAACATGAGGTTACTTCTATTTTGCCGAGGAGGAAGCAGAAGAGTCGATGAGTCATCACTCGCCGCGAGCCGCGTGCCCCCCCCCCCCAAATACGTTAGCACCGAATTATGCGTTTGGGTGAGCGGAAACAAATGGTCTTTGAGTAACAAGCTGAAGTGAATTGGTGAGGTGGAATTGTGATTTTATTGTGAGGAAACCGCTCAAGATTCAATTTCTGCGATTTGATAGGGAGCTATTGGAGCAGATTTCTCTTTGCGGACCATACACTTCATTTAATAGTGTCACTTTTACGCAAACGAATGGGTTCACCTAGGCCGGAATTCATTCCCTTGTAGTTTAGGCAAGAATCTTCTAGCCTACTATTTTCTTCGCACTTTTCAGCATTAACTGTTTTACCTTTTAATATGGCACCTTAGGGCGGTGTTATATCATGTCCTAAACATGAAATTACCTCTATTTTGCCGAGTAGGGAGCAGAAGAGCAGATGAGTCATCGTCGCCTCGCGTCTTCCCCCCACCAAATACGTTAGCACCAATTTTTCTTGAGTTTTTGGGGAAGGAACGGCTCAATAGTGCAAAAAATTCTGATTGAGCACCGATGATATTCCTTCCCTAGCAGCCATAAAGGTGCAACAACTTGTGCAGAACCTGACAGGGAACAAGCTTATGTTGTGTCGTATTGCCTGAATAAACCATAACGCCAGCAACTGACGCACGATGGAACCACCAACAGCACCCACGAAATCAATCGCAGAATATCCGTCGCGCGCGATGCCGCGACGCCGCGCGGTCATTGCGCTCCTTTTCAAATTTCGCTGCGTACGTTCGCGTTGGCTGCGTATCAGCGCGTATAGGCGAGAGTCAGACAGTCGCTCGCCTCCTCATCCCTCTGCGTCCACGCTCAACATTTTTGGCGAGATTTTTCGAAATGATTCTCCATGTGGATGTATTGCTCGTTCATTATTGTCACCCCTTTTGAAGAACCTGTAATGTTCCGTAGAGTGCCACGTTGTTGAGCGTGCACGTGCGATTTGCATGTGTGCTTCATCCTGTACGAATATTTTCGTACTATCACACTTTTTCAAGGGTGATGCGCGTTTAAGGCTTAACGTTTTCGTATTCGCTGTTTAGTACGATTTGACTCATGGATAGCGCTAGCAGGCGCTTGCCAGTGCTATTTGTAGATATCGTAATGCCCGCTCGTGTATCATCACATGCCATTTCAACATTATTGATTGTTTGTATTGTAGTTTCGAACCACTGATGTCAGAGTTTAAGCCTGTTCAAGTGCTTCAGTTGACGCCTGCGAAAGAGCTCGTATTTCAAGGTGTGTTTATTTATGTGCAGTACACTTTATTACAAGGACTCATTTTCATATTGTTTATCTCTCACGGCTTTCTCCTAAAAACGACTTTTCTAAGAAATCAAAGCTTAATCCTTCGCGTTTCGGCGCATGTGGGCAGGGGAGTTTCTTCGGTGTCTGTGAGCGTGCCGGTTCGTTTTGTGAATTCTTGTTTCCAATGTGATATTAGTAGAGCTTTCCGATTCCAGTCCGGTATTCGACCCCGGACTACAAATTATAAGTAATTAAACAAAATTGTACACTGTCAAGGGTATTAGATGCTAATGTATTTAGGGGAGATCATGCGGTTCGAAACTACCATAAACGACCCGCATCGTCCAAGCAGGAACTGAATAAAAAGCTGAAGTGCATGTACTGAAAATTCGTCGAAAAGCATTGGCTTTTGCTGTTAACCATCTACCTGTCTAGATAGGTCACTGGTAGAGTAACGATAGGTCTTTTTTTCTGTGGAGCAACCAGGGCATTTAAAAGTATCACTTTGCACAAAGGGAGAATTTTATCCGTCTTAAAACTTTTCCCTCCTAGGCATAGGCAAGAATCTTTATCCACTGGTCTACTGGTGTTCTTCGAGCTTTTCAGCGCCGAGTGGCTCACTTCACCTAATTGGAAGACCAAAATGTGAGGGTTTGCGTTCATGTTCAACGACCGTTATTTCGAAGTTACCTCGAAAGGATATAAAGCCAGCCAAATGCGGGATTCTGTCACAGCAAAGCGGGACTAGAGGAGCAGCCTGCTGTGTTGTCCCCGCCCAAATACTTTAGCACCCTCACATATATTGTTCTTCTCAGGGACCCCTCATAGACCCAGGTCACATTGTACATCATTTCGCACTCCCGTTGGCGCCCGGTCTTATTTCATAGTATTATCAAACTAGCTCAAGTCTGCTATCTATTAAGAGCTAGGAGATGACATACCATTTAAATCGTTGATTTCGAATGAAGCTACTGTGTATCTGCTACACTTGCTGGGTTCTAGCGCTGTTGAGCGGAGCCGCGCGGCAGGATCTCTCAGTCCTTGCTCCACCAAGGTTTAGGCTAGGCGTTGGTTACGTCTTCTTGACAGACTGTCCTTCGACATCCAAGGTTGCCCGCACTATAGGC
>MU913647.1:0-14613 GCA_036418165.1 Cooperia oncophora | reverse complement strand
CTAGCTGTATAGAAAATAAGATCATTTATTTCAAGCCTGCTGAGCCTTCTGAAAAATTCAGCCATTTTTCAGGAATTGGAAGAGAAGCTGAAGAGCGAGAAAGAGTTGAGAATGCGACTGGAGAAAGATCGTGCCGCCATGCAGCAAGAAATTGACGAGCTGTTCAGCGTGAGTGACTTGTTTGTTTCCCAGAAGTTTTTGGCGTCTTATAGTTTACACATTTTCATTTCGCAATCCATTAGAGTATGTTGAGTCATCGCACGTCAAGGGACGGGCGCTAGTGCCGCCCCCGCCGCACTCCACGTTCTAATGGTAAATGGAGCTTGCTCGATTCGCTAGTAATAGTCCCCAGAGTGCCTTTTGAGTATCGTGGCGTTCTGTAGAACAGTGGGGGCATGGAACTGGAAACTCTGTAGAGCCCTTGCGATCAAGCGTATGGATTAGAATTAGTTCTGATTAGGCAAATGAAGCTTTTCTGATTTGGATACATATAGTGAGACCAGTATTGTGACGTCCAGTTTGCATTTCAATGGTCAATAATTGTCTGAAATTGTTTACTGTCTAATACTGAAGTAGACGTCTTTTTCGTACTCCATGTTTCTTTTCTTTTCAGAAGCATACGAAACTTCAGCGAATGCAGACCACGGAAAGCGGAACCCCAACCATTCAGGTTTGATTTTCGGTTATATGATAAAAAATGGCCTGGGTCAACTCGCGAGATTCCGTTTTTCTTCTTGGTACTAAATTGATGTTCAAATAGCCGTGGAAGTCTTTCCTAATTAATAAACCTAGTGCGATGCCTGGTGCGCTACTGCCCAGCCTTCTTCTCACCTGTGCTTACTGACTTCTCATGACTTGTGAGATGTGCAGTCATGAAGATGGGCATAACATTCAACACTTAGCAATCTCCAAGTTCTCCCTTCTTGTAACCTCGGCATGATGTCGAATATTTAGTTACTTCTGCCGTTTTCAGAAGCCATTTCCAGACCTCTGAAGAAGACGAGAAGGTCGAAACGTCGGGCCAATAAAAAAGGTTCTAACTAATAACCTCGTTCGGCAGAAATAACTAAATATTTAACACTTAATTTTTGTAAGATTTTTTTCCTGAAGGAAGCTCGTAGGACGAGATTTCAAGTTCTGTTGTGTACCAGTGTATCCAAGTCAGGATCAGGTATACGGTACAATGTGAGGGGACTGGATTGCAATCTGGGTGCAGGGCACTGAACCCGTGTTTTGGCTTTGGAACCCACATTGGGAGGTAATAAGTTTCAGTTTGCCGCTTGACAAGTAGGGCCTTAAGAAAAAAAGTGGGTATTCATCTGGCGCTTCGAGAGAATAGGAGAATCGACGGAACAATGTTTTTAGAGAATGCGTGCTATCAGAAAAGAGTTTCGGGCGCAGTCAGTCGACGTTGGGGGGGGGGCATTCGGCTTTTCATAGATGTGCCGACCCATCTAGGTAGCCTTTTCTCGAGTTGACACGTTTTAGGATGGTGGCTAGACGATCTTACTCCAGCTTCACAGGCGTTCACAAGTTTTACCATGGTGAGATTCGTAAACCGGAACTAGGGAAGCAATGTTAGTACAAAATGCCCCCGTCGCTAAACAGCGCCGAATTTCGTTCTCGATCTGGCGTTTCCAGGGGTACGTGGCAAGAGAATCGTAATTCGCCGTGCTGAAAGGCGTCACATGCGATGTCGCGCCAGCAGATGACAAGGGTCCCAGGTCTCAGATGGCGACAACAGGCAATTCGGAACTGAAAATTGCCATAAATGTCTACAGTTTCGTAACCCATGGATCCAGCGCTCCAATCGATAGGCTAGCACGAATTAGGAAAACGTCGCGCCCAAAGCCGCGTTACGATTCCGTTTCGAGAGATTAGGCCGCGCTCATATTTTGTGGCAGCTTCACCAGCGACCAATAGAGTCCACCAGCCTTCAGAGCGTTCGGCAGCGACAAGGAATAGTATAGATGAGATTTAAGAATCTATCTGCGCCACGACTGGGAAAGCATAGATATCGATCCAGCGAACGGCAGTGTCCAGCGACTAGGAAAGCATGGATATCTATCAAACGAACGCCAGCATCCAGGAGTGGGAGTATGGGAAGTAGGAGGGTAGCAGACTGCTGGCTAAGGCGTCGTGAAATGCGGCGTGTGCAACCCTCGTGTACTACTACCCAACACAACATCGTACACTATATTGAGTAATTCTGTGCTTTAGCAGTTATGCGGTGCGATTGCGCGCGCCGCAATTCCAGGACGCGTAATGCAGCTGTCTACTTCCTCCTACATTCCCGTACTCCTCACCTGGTCGCTGTTGGACGCTGCCGTCAAGTATGAACAGAGCTCCAGGAAAATCAGCCGGTCCACGTTCTGGAGGAAAGCGAATTCTCCAGAAATATCGATTCGCTGATTCCCTTATTTTACTGTCGCAGATATGAGCTCGCCCTGACAAAGCGCGCCGCGTCAAGATTACCAACAAGTATTAGGTTGATAAGAAAGTGATGACCCATTTAAAAAAATTTTCTGCTTTATTTTAGTACTCAGCATACAATGCAAGCTACTCAACAATATAATCACCATCATTAGTGACAACAGTCTCCCACTTAATGGGCAGGTCAGCGATCCCCTTCTCCCAGAACTGAGGAGACTGGGAGTCGAAGAAGTCACTCACCGCCCGTTTCACATCATCAACTTTGGTGAATTGTTTCTTAGCTAGAAAAGCCTTAAGGGGACGGAACAAGTGGTAATCTGAAGGAGCTAGGTCAGGGGAATAGGGCGGGTGAGGGACAGTTTCCCAGCCCAGCTCCTCCAGTTTTTCCCGGGTCTCCTTTGCTATGTGGGGTCGGGCGTTGTCGTGCAGAAGGTGGACCGAGGCCCGTCTCGGCCGTTTTTCGCGAAGAGCTTCGGCGAGTTTGCCGAGTTGGCGTGCGTAGATGGGCCCGGTGACCGTCTGGCCTTGCGATAGCATCTCGTAGTACAGCATACCGCGCGCGTCCCAGAAGCAGCAAAGCAGACACTTCTGCGGGTGGAGATCGGATTTTGCTTGCGTAGGCGGCGATTCTCCTTGCGGGAGCCAGAACGCGCGGTGCTTATTGGCGTTGTAGAGGATCCAACTCTCGTCTCCAGTAACCAAGTCGGCGAGAAACTCCTTGCGCTGGGGGCGGAGGAGTAGTGACTGACAGATGGCAACCCGAGTCAACCGCGCATTCTCAGTCAACTCATGAGGGATCCATCGTGCCAGCACTTTCCTGTACCCGAGAGCGTGAAGGCGGCCGACTGGTTGAGTACACCCAAGTCTTGTCGCAAGACTGCGGGTGCTGAGTTCCGGATCCTCCTTGACGGCGTCGAGAATGGCGAAGTCGTCGACTGTGTGGGGGCGTCCCGACCGAGGCTTATCTTCGAAGTTCGTGTCTCCTTCTTCGAAGCGAGCGAACCAGCGCTTGACCGTGCTAAGAGAAGTGGTGGAGTGCTGAGAGAAGGACGTGTCCAATTAGCTCTTGTGTGATTGCCATCGTGATTAAAGCTATAGGAAGCAGCCCAGCTTTATATACCCATTATGGAGAAGGTTCGAGAATGTTCTACAACTACCACTTGCTTGGTCATCGATATCGACCAAGATTCCAAAGTTCTCGAAATTTCAAAAAATTGGGTCATCTTTTTTATCACCCTAATACATAACATCTTAGGTGTCGCTAAAGTGAGCGGTACAGTATTGAAGAAAAACGAAGACTGATTGCAATTATCAGACTCTATCACCCCACCCCCCTAAAGCACATTCTACGATCATAACATAGCTCCACCTATTGCTCGTTGGGTGACTAGTTGTAGGCTCACTATCTCAAAGGACGAAAACATTTCCCTGTTCAAAACATTTTGAATGGTGTCGGGTTTTGTAATTTTCGCACAAAAATCGCATATGAATTCGTTGAGCCCAGCATATTTTTGGAGATTAGTTATACAGCGACCGAGAGCGTTTTATTCTATCGATTTATTTCCTGCAGGTTTCTACGAGGCCAGGCCACTGTGCTAGTTCCCTTTTAGCCATTGAGCAGTTATCGATTACCGATCCATTTCAGGTCATTCTGCTGGCTATCGCGGCTCTCTTGGTCGGGCTAATTATTGGCAAATTATTCTGAAGTGTGGAGTAGCTGATCTGACATTCTCAGACCGTGTCAGTCGTTCTGTCCACGACTCTGCCTTGTACCCACTATTCCCCGTTACTTTCGTTTTGGTTCGAATAGATGCAATTATCAATACTCAGTTTAGTTCATTGTACTACACAGATAGTTTCGCTACAAAATAGAATTCTCTGCTTATACTCTCTTTTTTTTCTTTTCTCTCTATTGTTCGGTGAGTTTTCCTCCTGACCATGAGGTTTGGTGTAGTGCAGTCGTGAAGTTACGAATTCACAAATCTCAGAAGTTAGCCCACATCATATTGTCATCGGTTGTTGATCATCCGGTAATAGCAAATTTCTAGGAGACTGACTGATTTTTATTCGCGTTAGGTGGTTTACTTAACTGAAATCGTTTTTTTTTCTTCTTCCGTCATTTAATATGAAGTTTATCGTCATATGTAGTGTTGCGTGGGTAACGGTGACACTTCTGTGTTTCTGTATAATTCGCCTGCTTATGTAATTGTGCTACCAACAGTTTGTATATGTAAAATTCTATTTATTATATGAATTTCGCATTTTATCGGTGTTTTACTTGGTGATACGTGGGGTTAATACCCTGATTATATACTGTTCTGTTTTATTTCCGTTAGGCCGCATTCATACTTTGCGACTGAAGAATTTCGGCGATATGAGAGATGATGCAACGAGGAGCTTTAGTTTTGATCTGGCGATTGCGGAGACTGATGACTGGCTATCTGCGAGACCCGTCGCGCAATCTTTCCAATCCCCGAATCTCCTCAATCGCGAAGTATAAACACAGCCTCTCGTATTAATTTTTTTTGCTTGGTGTACGTTTACGAAAATGTATTTTTTAGTTACTGGAATAGCTCAAAAGATGTCAGGCAAGAAGAGAAGAAATATCGAGACAACAGCAGAGGATCTCTCTGGAGTTGAATTTGAGAGCTCTGAGGAGGTGGAAGTTATCCCAACTTTCGATGGCATGGGATTGAGGTGAGAAGCGGCAGCGGTTGAATTACCTTTTTTGCCACGGAATCGCTAGTACCGTAGTGATTGTCATAATCGTTAGCTTTTTCGGGAAAGGGGTGCCGTCAAAATTTGCGAAAGGATCTCGAATCATACTGCATTCCAATCGTTTTAGGGAGCCGCTGCTTCGTGGTATTTACTCGTACGGTTTCGAAAAACCGTCTGCAATCCAGCAGCGTGCCATCAAGCCAATCATGAAAGGTCGTGACGTTATAGCGCAGGCCCAGTCTGGTAAGTGATAGATGTGTTATATACAACATTTCGTGTTATTATAGATAGAGATGAGAAGCTCAGACTAACGGGTGTGACCGACTTGACAGTTGTCCTTGTCACGCTGTAATTCGCGGCACATCGTGGGGCGATGCGCGGCAAATTCTCAGTGTGCATCAGTTCGTTGAGTAAAGCAGCGAATTTGTTGTGAATTCAAGCGAACGAGTCTTAACTTACGAATTATACAAATAATTTTCCCTCTCCTTCTCATTTCAAAATAGGTCAAGCGGGCATATTTATATTGCCTTGTCACATCTCTGCTTGCTCAAGAGCCACCCTGGAGCTTTCCCGCTGTCAAAATAGCGCTGAACGGCAAAGCTGTGGGGCTGTCACAACTGAGAAGTCCCTTCGGCCTTATCGATAACATCTCGAGAACAAACGTTTCTTTCATCTGGCAAAAGTCACTTTGAAATATCGTCAATAGAGATCAGACAATGAGAAAGCTTCTTATTTCTGTTTACGGTAAGAATATACAATGAGGTGGGAGCCTCGAAAAATTCGTTGATTTCATATGTTTAAGTGTTAATGCTCCTTTCCAGGTACCGGAAAGACTGCGACGTTCTCGATTTCGGTGCTTCAGTCAATTGACACGGATCTGAGAGAGTGCCAGGCTTTGATTCTTTCACCGACTCGTGAATTGGCTGTACAGATTCAGAAGGCGAGTCTTTTTTACAATTAAATGGGAGCTTGCACAATTCCCGCGATGGAGTCCGTTTGGTTAAAGTAGAGGTAAACAGTTTACTCAGGAAACTACGGTCGCAGGAGTTACCGGTAATTCATTTTCTTACAAGACTCTAGAGTTCTTGTAGTAATCCTGCGACCGTTTCAGCAACCACATTTCATTCGGTAGTTAACTTTAGAGGGAGAGCAATAACGAATAGAGGTAGTGTTACATCAATGTTTCGCTTCCCAATCTGAATTTGCGGCGTTTTCGAGTCGGTGCTGTATGTAATTGCGTCCGTCTGTCTTACAAAAATCACAGGGTGGGAAACTTTTTGACGTTCATGTCTCTCATACTAGTCGTGCCTCCTTTTTTCTTCGTCCCCGCCCTCATTTTTTTCTTCCTTCTTCATTCTCCTCATACCCTCTCTGCCCAACGGAAGATGTGTTGAGAAAATAAATCTAGACCTCGCAGCTATAAAGCATCCGCCCGTCAGAACATCTGTATTTTGAGCGTAACGAGCTCTAAAAGTTTTGTTTCTTCATTGTTCGTGGTAAAGTATTCAATTCCAGGGTCGTTGGTTTTGCTTCTTGGGAAGATTACATTGGACATGTGCAAGGCCATGCCATGTTATTGGTGCGTGACGGCACCATTCGGTGAAAGACATCCGTTTAAACTGGACTATGCGACAGCCATGTGCTAATCGGAATCATATGAATAATTGAAAATTTTGTGTCGATTTCCCAGTATTACAGTAAGCTGATAGGAAGCTACAGTCGTAGCTAGATCTCGCTTTTCTTTCTAGAAATTGCTGCGGTGTTAATTGTGTTTAGTAGCGAAGCTATTTTTCGTGTGAAAGAATTGCTTTAAGGTGTCGGGTACTCCCGGTCGTGTGTTCGATATGATTCGTCGTCGTAATCTCCGTACACGCTCGATTAAACTGCTAGTTCTGGACGAAGCCGACGAGATGTTGAATAAAGGATTCAAGGAACAGCTTTATGATATCTATAGATATCTTCCACCTGGCGCTCAGGTAATATCAACTAAGCGAAAAAGGCTTTCATTGATCATGACTAATTCTAGAGTGATTTGTAGTCGTTTTTGCTGTCTGCCACACTACCTCACGAGATTCTCGAAATGACCAGTAAATTCATGACTGATCCTATCAGAATCCTCGTAAAACGTGATGAGTTGACATTGGAAGGCATCAAGCCAGGTTCGTTTTATTCACCTATTATTTTTTTAATTCGGCTTGTCAACCGTGATTTTCCTTGCACAGCCGTAATGGGAACTGGCCCACTTACATTGCCGCCTGAAATCAGCACCTTCAGTTCTTGTCGCCTAGGTGCCATGTGAAGAGCTGGAAATTGATACGCTCCTGGCGATCGGTAAGCGACACGTCTCACCATACACTCAAGCCCAGTGCTTGTCGCAATACTCGTAGATAAAGTAGGATGTGATCCTTTATGGTAAGTCATAATTGTGCGGCAAACCAAAGCTTGGTTCAGGTTTGCCGCGAGTCAGCTGGGAGATGTTAGTGAGAATATAAATAGGGATTTAATCGACTTTGATTAAATCTATCGGCCTATATAATTCGTTACGTAATCACGGTATTCTGTGATATCAAGCAATTCCGGGGGGGCTGCGGGGCGTGATGGAGTACGACTGCGTCGCCTAGAATAACTGAGACAGCCATAACATTTACAATCCTTTTTACAGTCTACTCACAGTCAGTTTGAAAGTTTGGGAGGAGTTTAGGTAGGGTTCCAGCCCAGGTTTTAGTGGACAGTTCACAGGGCTGCCCGATCTGTGAAGAATTCGCTAGTATTGGGAGAAGCAGCATGAAGGTGCTGGCCATTATGATCGTGAAAAACCCGGTCAACACGCGTGTGTCAGATGTGATGAGAGGTGGCGCCATTATACAATATGCCGGCATACAGCTGCTGCCACTCTGGCGAATTCGAGTACACCTAAAAGTTTGTCTAATTAATTTATGTTGTGCTTTGTTAATCGACAGTCGCGTGAGTCGGACGAGGGCCGCATCAGCGTCTACCGCTGCAACAAATTAGATAGCATTAGTAGGAGATTTTTTACTGACTCTGCCTAAGGAATCGGCGGAATCGCACTGCCAAGCTGGCTGTTCCGCATCGCGTCGGCTGGTTCTCTCTCCCAATTCCGAATAATATATCTTAACTACGTGCTCGCTTTTGGGGTCCGATAGATTTCCCCACCCGATTCGCTGATTACTCCCTGGTCGATGCATACTGAAAAAATCATTTGGCACGGACCTGCTCTTATTTTCGCCCCCATTTGAGGCATGCTGTCTTCACGGGTTTAAGGAATGCCCAGTTATTCTCCAGCCTCTAAATCATTTCGACCTGCTTGTATGTCTTATCATTCTCCAATCCGAGATTAGAGCTCACAAATCCTGAGTGTACAAGCGCTTTACTCCCCAAATGAATGCAATCCTTTTTAGCCCGAATTATAGGCTCAAATGAAACAGAACCGTTTATTAGGTAAACCCATTAAGAACTTCTCTAGTGATTTCCTCAGAGTTCAATAAATATCCTTATGATCCATGCTTCTGGCAAAATTCAGGGGCCATTTTTATTTGATCGACCTTATGGGCGTTTTTGCAATAGTTGGGAGTGCCCCGAAAATTGAATAGAAAGTTACTAAACCCTGGAGGTTTCCTTTAACGTTTCCTTTTTAGTTGTAAATCATTCGATCCAAATTAAGTCCGTAGATCAATACCTTACTGAATGTTGCCCTTCCCCCTCCTCGCATTAGACCATGTTCGTCAAGTTAAATGGTACTCCCTACTCCCTGAACTGTTTCTATACCTTAGTCGAATCAGAGCTAGGATCTTTATTATTAAGCATATGTCGTACTGTTCGTGTATATTCGTAATCCGATGTTATGTTTTTGGAATGGCTGCAGAGAATGACATGACAGAGCGAATTTTGGTAACTAGTCCATGTTTCCATAAGCTATGCTTATCTGATCTGGATATTTGTGAGACAGGAATTAGTTAATTGCGTGTAAGGAGCGTGAACAGATTATGAAGGTACCGTATCACTTCTAGATTACCATTTATTTTACAGAATAATCATATTCCACGTGTTTAGGAATTCCGAGCAGGAAACAGTCGAGTGTTGATTTCGACTGATGTGTGGGCACGAGGTCTTGATGTTCCTCAGGTTTCCCTCGTAAGTCATCTTCATGTTAATCAATTTTGGCACCTATTTTGCTTTATAATGTGTGCTGTGGTTTCAGGTTATCAATTATGACCTCCCAAATAATCGTGAATTGTACATTCATCGTATTGGTCGCTCGGGTCGATTCGGAAGAAAGGTTAGTGCGGTCAACATTCGATGACATCTGACTGTCTAAAGGCACGCCCTGCGTTCATATGATGTTCAGACGCCTTCTTTGCACGCGATAGTCCTGCCCGCAAGCATGGAGTATGTGCTACAGCGGAGCTAGCACGAGATACGTACGAAACGCGCCGCCAAAACAATCGTAGTGTGCTACGCTGGTGGGCGCCTAACAGACGTGTTGTTCTGCCTGGTCATTTTACTTAAGTTTTAAGGCGTACGGCGCGAAATTATTTATGGTCGCTCGTCACGGAGTTGCACTTCGCTCACGGGCTCCATTGACAAACTATTTGCACGGACGCCGCCCACCAGTTATCGGTTGCGCAACAAACGAGGGCAGAGGGCAAGAGGAATCGTTTCGCCGACCCCCGCCGCGCGTCGGCGTGGGCGCGTTCATTAATCATTGTAAACCATGTTCGATGGATAACATCGGACTTCATTTAGACCCCGTCGTCGTAGACATTCATGACTAGTTTCGGTTCTGAATTGTCTGTAGTTGCCATCTACTACCTGGAAGCATCGTCATTTGCGGGCGCGACGTCGCACGCGATACGCCCACCAGCGCTACGAATTACGATTCTCTTGCCACATACCCCAACGGAACCACGTCCAAGCATACGCCCCGATTTTGCCCTTGCACGTACAAATGCGGTTTGACATAGGGTTCTATTTCGGGGTGCGGGTTTTTAGAATTTTTCTTCAGTCGTCGGTATTGAGCTGCGCACCATTCGCGTCTTAGAACATGTACCTCCAGGGCGTGCCTCCAATTCTTCTGCCTTTGTCCCCATCTAACTGGGTTATGAACAGACATCTATGCCCAGTTTAATGCAATTGGTTTATTACATGGGTGTGGCGATCAACTTTGGAAACACGATGATGTACGTATTCTTCGCGATATTGAACAGTACTATTCGACGCAAATAGATGAAATGCCGATGAATATCGCGGACATGATCTAATTTGTTTTTAATATTACTGTGGTCATTGTTGTTGTTGTATATGAAATCATCTACATCAAGTACATAGTGTGTTTCTAACTCGTCAATTTGTTCGATTTGTACAATTTATCCCATGGAATTACAAATTTAACTTCACTGTACTGTGTTGTGCGTAGCAGTTCGTTTTTTCCACTTCTCGCTATGAAACCACAACAATCCGTGTCTGCTATTGATCGCGGGGCGGCCGTGAGAAGACTTGCTCTTTGTGTGTTTATGGCGCGTCAGCTCCTATCCCTCCTTGGCTACTCTTTTGTCACCACCCCTTTATCCGTCTTTGATGTTTTTTCTCGTTAAAAAATTGCTATTCCGAGTTAAAATGTTAAGAGTAATTTGTCCACTACAAAGACATTTTGTTGAATGTCAATAATATATTTTAGACGAGCTATTTGTTCGGTGGAGCGCTGCAGCATATTATATGGACCGTAAAAGGGACACCGGGGGTGTTGAATTCTAACCGAGCGGGGATCTTGCAAAGTTTTTTCTAGGAAACAATGTTAAACTTGGTTTCAAGTGGACTCACATGGCGTGAACCTACCGTATGAGATGTCGGGAAAGTGGGGGTTTGCAGAGGGCTTGTTCCGTAATATCGAACCAATATGATGGAATATTTATCTTTAATACAGTTTTTTTCACTTCTTCAATTAGCCTAAATGAAGTCAGGAGAGTGGAGCTTTAAGGGACATGTTTGCCTTTGCGAAAAATTCTCGGTTTTTGACTTTTCACATCGTTTTGACGTCGCAGGTTGTGGGGCAGAGGGAGGAGGGGAGGAGGACGCAGCACGCTTTCCTGTTCCAAGCATGCTGCGTCCTCCCCTCCTCCCTCTGCCCCACAACCTGCGAGACGGAAGGTTATATTTTTTAACTTAAAAAACTTTGAATGTAATGGGAAGTTGGATTAAGTAAGGGATCGCTTTATTCGTGAAATCTTTAATTTCCCACCACTTCTTGTACATCTCATTCTTCTGTATCTATGTCGGCGAGAAGGTTCAGTCGTGCATATACGGTTTGACAAGCCTTCTCAGCCTTCTCTCGTTCTCGAAGACGCGGTTATTGCCGAACAAAATAAGTTATACAAAAACGTAGCTTAACCGAAGATATATACGCAGTAATGTCACTTCCTGGTTCAACGATTGGTGCAGTACGGGTGCGCGGAGACCGCGCCGCACGCAGCCGCACTGACATTGACTATCAAGTGCAAGGATGACGACTGTACTTCCTGTTTCTGCAGCCCTCAGCATTAGTACCGGAACCAGATTGTCCTCTGATCGCTCAATATGTGTCACTCCTTTTATGGAAATATACCCGTAACGACATACACACGCAGCGTAGTTGTAGCTAATTTTGGAGGTCTGCCGAGATACGCGAAAATCTTATTGTTTGAAATTGATTGCTTTGGAATTTTAAGAGCTCAGTGGTTACACGTCAGATTGGGCGTCACCGGGCTTGAGTCTCTTCGACCATTAAATATTATGAAATATCTTGAAAACTGTGCGAAGCTTTACTCCATTTTGGTTGCGTTAACAATATGCCATTTCTGGTGCAGTAATTTACGAGGGTTCCTCGATGTCCATGTCACGTATGCGATTCTCCCTCTTGGCGCCGGCGCTATTTCGCTTCCGCTCTTTCGACCATATTCGCCACAAACCGACGCATTGCAGTGAACCAGCGCCCTTCTCATAC
Source organism: Cooperia oncophora (assembly GCA_036418165.1). NCBI lineage: Eukaryota > Metazoa > Nematoda > Chromadorea > Rhabditida > Trichostrongylidae > Cooperia > Cooperia oncophora. The sequence goes on along the minus strand of MU913647.1, from coordinate 2,465 downwards.
GTATGGCGTTCATTTTGGAGTGGTGCCATCTGACAGCATTCAACTTGTGACGATAGTAGGGCTCCTGCAGTAACCTCTATGCAGCTTTTGTGGGCCACGATTTACCTTTACCTATACGAACATGTTGCCTTTGCAAGCAGGAGCAAACATGGATAATGCTAGCATTCCTAGTAGCTCTTTTACTGTTGACGGAAATAGGTTCAAAGTTGTTGAGTGAAGTGAAACCCCCTCACCACTACACCGATCACAAGAGTTACATATGGACGGGCTATGTCACACTAGCAGAACCAGCCACAAGCCGTTTTCTCACTCTACCATTTCAAACGTTGATTTCCTAGGTCATCAGAGCGTGGGAGCATTTGAATCTATCTGCGAGACATTCAGATTATGTACAAATACCAAAGTCCATTCAGTTTTGGAACGCGACCCTATTTTGCGCTTTACTCTGCTTTATGCTTTTCCCCTAACTATGTTTTCTGTGAGCTGTAATTGTATTTGAAAGTGGTGGTCTGCTACTGAATCCGCATTTGTTCCACGTAACCATTAATATGGAAATCATACTTTAAATTTTCATAACACTATCACAGTTATTATGCAAATACAATTCAATATTACGCTGATAATAATATTACGTTCGTCATTCCAAACTTAAGCACTTGCTAGACATAATCCTGTTTTTTGATACCTCTTAACGTCTTGAAATTATGGTCTCAGTGAGTGGATTTCCGAAAAAGGAGTATGCGGTGGGTGAATTACTAACGAAGAAAGACCCCCTTCACTCCTCTCCCCCCCCCCCGACATCGAATTCCACTGTGAAATGGAACGCAAGGGAAGGGGGCTGACTCCCGTGTGCAAAGCGAGACCTTCGTTCGAGACCCCTGACTCCCTTATCACTCTCTTCCATGCCAACAAAGTGCGGAATGCTCACAAATTTCCAGTCGAAGCTGGAATAATCAAAGGTGAAAGAAAGAATGTTGAAGTTTCATGGCACTTAAATATAAGCTTTCACCTGAATTTACAGACCCCAGAAACGTTTCTACTTCTTTGTATGCAATATCTTCAGATTGATACAATTGCCGTATCCACAGGCGTTAGTGCAGAACTGGCCAGCCAATTCGGTTGATCCAGTTAAGTCTATTTACGGTGTTATTGACCGACATAATGGATTAGCTGGGTTCGCCGATTACCATGTCAACTCCTTCCCTCCTGCAAATACTAGTATGGTGCAAATACTGGTATGATGCAGATAAACCGATTTCTGAGAGCTAGGATGCTTGACTGATTTGCAGGAGTGTTACAGCGTATCTGAGGAGTGCGCCTGCTGCCAATGGACCATTTCGATAGATCTCTACAAATATGATTTGTTGAAGTTTACTTATCTTTGATAAGTTAAAATACAGAAATAGGTCAGTCAAGAGCAGTATCTTTGAATGGGGGAGTGCGCGATTCGATAGTCTCGCATCTTGAGAATGGTGACTCGTGAGAACGAATTTGCTAGTGGGTGAAGTAAATCAAATCGATTCCTGCTTAGTCCTTTGTCGCGCATTCTTCTAAATTCTAAATTTTCCAAACTGAAACGAATCCATTCATTTCGCCTCGATATTCCCGAACCCACATTCGCAGTGTATGAACACGGCTTCTCCGAATTTGCATGCCGAGTTACATTAATGCTTTGGTAGTAGCTTTGTGAGCTTCGAAATGTAGCCCAGATTGTCAGGGCCGAAACTGTTTGGGAGTATGTATATAGCTGCTAGGGTCATACGTTCAACTGAAAAACTCTGGTGGAAGTAGATTTAAAGCAGTGTAATGGATGTTCGCATGAGGGAGAAAAAAGTGAAGAGTGGAGAACTGCCTATCTTCAACTAATCTGCTCGAAATTGGGGAAAGCGCGATAGGATTTGGTTTGATTTGGCGATATTGGAAGAAGAAAACTTGAAGAGCTCAAAAGCGAAAATTGAACGTTCTTGCTATTTTGGCTTGGCATGAGACGAGCAAGAAAGGCGCCCAGTTTGCTGTTTACACGTTTTTTTTGCATTGGTGTCCTTGTACAGAAAGTTGCGTCGTTCTGGGTCAAATTGACCGCATACGGTTTAAAGGGAAGGCGGTAGAGTGGCACAGCTGTCAACTGTCATTCTTTTACTGGGACATTCACTGATCATAATTGCTGTCCATCCCTACCATGTAGCCTATCTTTTACGCTGGGCAACTAGTCCAGGTCACTCATCATTTTGATCCAAGTAATTGCATACATCAAGACGCCAGCACTTGTGTCGGGGTAGGTATTTGGTGACTTAACTACGCACTCTTGTTTGCTTCAGAGCTAATTTCCGACTCAGACCCCAGACCGGAATGACTCATAGTAACGAAATCTATGTCTGAATAAATAGTAGCAGAATAACAACGGGGTGTGTAGTGTAATACTGGGTGCAAGAAGTCAGAAATTAGGCCAGAAACAGGCGTGAAGG
>MU913646.1:4755-26952 GCA_036418165.1 Cooperia oncophora | reverse complement strand
TCAAGTGGGACTTATTCTGGGGATTCCTCAACGTAAACATGTCCTATCTGTCCTATGTACTACTCTTGTCCGCTCCAAATGATGAAGTTTGTCAAGTATTAAACCAGCGCCGTTCCCTTTTTTTCTTTTTTTTGACAAGCGACAAGACTGTATCATTAGGTTGGCGGGAAAGTTCTGTCATACTTTTTTGAACCCAAGTATTCGCCTATTACCTGAAGAGGGCTAACCGGTAATGTGAGCATTTATACATTAAGGATTGATCTTTCTATTAGTGTCACTGGCTCGGCTCCTGCTCATCCTTATTCTGCATTATGGACAAGAATGTTATCCGCTACCTTCAGCACCGACCCCTTCAAGCGCTTCCTTAAACTATTTCTTCTACCACCCTGGCGCCAGCATGGCAGCTGTCGACGCCGAAATAATGGAGCTGCACAAGGACAATGTCTACAGTCATCAGACAATCTTCCACGACGCTAGCTCTTCAGAGCGGGAGCCTACGGTTCGAATGACGAAGTGAGGTTCGGGAGTACCTGTAAACTCAGCTCTAGATAGCGGTGGGTCGGGAAACTACTGGATGAAGAAGCTGCCTCCTCGGTCAATCCGTACGCAAGGCAGCTACGAGATCTGAAGCGAATCGTCAAGCAGAGGGCAAAATCCATCGGCACAGTCCGTCTTCAACGTGCTGGTGCAGCACACCCCGTCAAAAAAAGTTCGAGCCGTACTTCATGCAATAGAGCTGGATGGCTCTCCCCTTGCACCGGTGTAGTCCAGACATTGCTCTTTCTGACTGCTAGTCGCCTCCCGTATTCAACCGTTATACAGCCGAGAAAACCTCCACGACTTGAGCCCAAGTCAAAGTTGAGATGATGTCCAACTTTGCGTCGCGCCGGCGTGCATTGTTAAGCGATGGCATCCACGAACTGTCCAAAAACTGGCAAGGATCTCTCAATAACATTGCTGTATAATTTTGATCTTGTACGCCTCTCTGTAAAAAGAAAGTCTAATTTGAAAAAATGTGACAGAACTTTCCCGCCAACCTAATACTATCATGACACTCCGCCACAGCCTTCTGGACGAGCGCCATCGAGAGATTCTGGCACGCGACCGCGATGTGGTGCCTGAGATCAGCGAGATAGTCGATTTCTCCGCCACCGTAGACCACCCTATTGAACTCCGCCCCGGGTAATTGAGGGGATTCAGGTCAGGTGACCTACTTGGATATTCCATCTTCTTTAGGTACTCAGCCCCTTCCATTCCAAGTAGGCGAGAGTTTCTCCAACGCCCTTCGATTCCATGTGGTGGCACCCAATGCTGTAGCAGTACAAAGTTTCCAAGAAGGTACGGGCGACGACATGTGAGGAGGATATTCTTCTCGAGTTGCTCGATGTAACCGCCAGCGCTCACCTTCAGTCCGGGTACGTCCGGTCCATACCATCAACCCGCGCCTTGGCGACTGGTGAAGATGATGTCCTAGACCGTAGCGACGTTGTCGGAGCTGCTCGATGTTGGAGGTCTTCCAGATCGAGAGTACTGGTCTCCAGGTAGCTAGTGACTCCATACTAGAAGTTTCGCAGCTGTTTGGAGGTGACGTGAATTCCAAAGGTCTTCTCCAGTCAGGTGCGAAGAGCCAGCTCCTGCTTATAGAGGAACATCTTGGGTATCTTTCGCCCTGGTACTCGTATCCACGTCTTCTCTCTGGGCAGCGAAAACTTTGCTGATATGTGACTCGGTCGAAGTGACTTTTTTTTGCCCCCCCCCCCTGTATACCATGTCCTTGTCTACATGAAATCCGATGCTCCAGTTGAAAAGGCAGGGCAAATTGGCGAAACGTCGCGCAAACTGTCGCGCGCGACGAAGAGTCAATTTACGATCTGTTGCCCATCTCCCAGTTCTAAAGAAATGACTTCCTGCCACGGCTCCACCAGCGCTGACACCCGCTAGATTTCTTGAATAAGTCGAAAATGAAACGCCAATGACAGAGATGACATAGTGCATGACATATGTCTCATAGACCGCACAGTGGTATACGGCAAAAAGGCCACTTGTAACTGGTATGCACTCATTCCGGTTGTTTAACATAGTAACGGATTAACGCGGATAAAGAACCCTTATAAAGTTTTTCTAGCACTGATATCATTCTCGCACGCCACGATTTTGCACATGGCGTTTAAAATCGCTGCTGTGATGTCCGAGTCGTGCTTCCCGAGTGAAGCTGGCAGGCTTCGACGCCTCTTGCCTGCACGATGTTCCTTGAAGGCAAAGGGCACCATAATGCCGCTAGGCATGCAAGATGAACGCGCCGATCACTAAAGAATTCTGCTCCCCAGAGAAAGCCTCACATGATGTCTTTCCCAAGGAAAAGCAGTCCATAAGCATTGTAGCAAGCTTTGACATACTAGTCCGAACTCCTTCCAACAACGAGACGCCCACAAATGGCCGCACCGATCAGCAACTGATCACCATCGGATCAGCTGTTTTCAAAAATTATACATGGCTGAATGGCGCTTTCTTTACTTCTTCAGAGTTCTATATGAAGAGGTAAAAGTTAAGTTTGACGAAAATAATCTTTTCTTTGACAGAGCGCAGGTTTTCTTGCGAACAGTGTCCGTTTTCTGGCGTTTTTTCCAAATGGACTATCGAATCTTCGACAATCGCCTCGTGAAAATGTCGCTAGTATGCCCCTGCTTCTACTAAGGACCCCTGTTGACATAGCCGGGAAGTTTGTTATTTTTTAGTGTTTTCATGTTTCCTGTTCAACCGCTGTGATTTTCTTCTTTTCTTTTGATATTTATTTAGTTACTTGACCAGCGATTTGATCTCAGGCTAGCCGTACACTTCCTCACTGGAGCGGTTAAAAGGTCGTCGCCTGTACCTTCTTGGAAACTTTGTACTGCTACAGGATTGGGTGACACCACATGGAATCGAAGGGCGTTGGGAAAACTCTTGCCTACTTGGAATGGAAGGGCGTTGAGTACCTGAAGAAGGTGGAATATCTAAGCAGGTCACCTGACCTAAACCCCCTCAATTACCTGGTTCGGGCGGAGTTCAATAGGGTGGTCTACAGTGGCGGAGAAATCAACGATCTCGCTGAACTCAGGCACCCACTCACGGTCGCGTGGCAGAATCTCGATGGCGCTCCTCCAGAAGGCTGTGGCGGAGTATCATGATAGTATTTAATATGCTCTTTAATATGGTGGTAGAAATGTCCGATCAGAATTTAATAAAGTGTAACTTATAGCGCCTCGAAAGTCAAGAAGGAAAGTGTCTTTTTTTTGCCCCCATGCTGGGCGTTTTAAGCCGTTTCGTCCCATTTTCACCTTACTGTAGTACTACAGAGTGCCTCTGCTCCCTTCATAAGCTGAGCAAGTTACGCACTTCCCCAAAGTCTGTTGCGGTCTGTTCGACGTTTTATGCTGTCCCCTGGTGTGTTTATCAAGACGACTTCGTTGTTATTCATATTAGTTTGCAGTTTTGCAGGGTTCAATGGTCCTATATATTTACTACACTTCACAAATGACCTATATGCGGAACTAACGTCAACCTGTGATATGAAAGCACCAGCTGCTACCCAGCAACTCTTGCCCTTACCTTCAGCTTAGGATTTGACTCAATTGATCAATATTAAAATTACATGAATCAAAATATATAGTAGTAAACAGTTATGAAGTCATACCATCACTAGGCAAAAAGGGACTTTTCATGAGTTTCAACTTATTGATCATCTCTGATGAATTTTTTGCTGAATTTGGTAATGCAAAAACCGCATACAAAATAGCCTATAAGCAGTTTTGTCCACATTATAATTGCGGGCACGAGAAAATGGGAATTGCGATGCTGACTATAAGTAGGGTACCAGTACAACATATTTGCGATTTTTGTTGCTGCAATCCATTTAAAGAGGATGAGAGATGAGTGTGGGGGTGAGAAACCAAATCCTATACACAGTGGGATTTTTCAAATTATTGCACCAAAATGCGTACTTATTATAGCCGACTGGCGCCATGAGCATTCAAGTCCCAGTCTAAGCAAAAGGGGAAAAGTAAAAAGTCTCTTCGGGACCCTCTAAGAATTGTAGACTCTTTACCATCTCCAGCCAACCACAAGCAAAGCAAAGATCAGTTGATCGATTAAGGGAATGCCACTTTAGAGAAAAAAAAATGATGCTTAAGGGGCCCCAACACGGTGCCCATTTTCGCTCGTAACAATTAACTGTGAAAAAATTCACTCAACTACCCAACATTCAATCAATTCTACGCTTTTTTACGCCGAAATGGACAGTTGAGAGAGGCCACACAAACTTTAAAACTCATACATCGGCGTGGGACCACACATTCTATAAGGACGCTCTTACATCTTACTCGCCAGAGATTACAAACGATATCTATGAATGCAACTGACTGCATCGATCAATATTTTTCCCCAAGTTTCGCAAAATGTCAGATATCGGATATCAAAAAAACTGCGAAAAAAAGCCTCATAATACCGTTGTTTTACTTCGACACTGTCACCAACCACGAATGCTTGATTAGTCTCCCCGGCATCAGAGCCACAAACTTCAGGTCCAAAACGTTACACAGGGCATTCCCTGTCGCTGGGAAAATTGTTGCGAACTACGACCCCGCCCAAATTCTTCCTCTTGTACGACCCCTTCCGATTCCCATGCTGCTTACCAATTCATACCTGTTCCCGACTTTCTACCACTTTTTCCAAACTTTACTTTTCATGTATATCGAGAAAAACCCGCGAAAAATCAACAGACGGAAACAAACTTTCGTGCTCGGAGAAATATTTTCTTGGGGCCGGAAATGACCCTCCCTCGAAGTAGCGAGCAATTACCACCCCTCCCCTCCCCGACCCCATTGGGAGTCTTCTAACGATTAGGAATGTGCGCGCGAGACAAGAAACAAACTACCAGACAAATTCCTTCAGGCTCAACATCACCCCCTCCCTCCAGCAACCAAATACGACCCCTGCTGGAGATTCCCCTGTGTACGAGGTGCCCTCATGATTTAGTCCCAAGTTCACCGCAAATTGTCCAAAGGGGTCGTTTGACCTTTTGAACATGAATATCACACCGACCTTGCGCTAAAGCCTCAAGTGTGCGCAGACGTCGCGCCTGTGCTAGCGCTAAGCATTCTCGCTTCAACTAAATGGAATAATCGGTCACGGGGGCTGATCAAAATTGAGCCAGACAAAAATAATTCAAGTTTTGGTCAAATCTTTTCTGAGAGAACAATTTCGATCAAAATCTGACGTCATTTTCGAAGAGTGTGGCAGTAAAGGGTAAGAAAAACGAAGCTTTCGAGCCTAAGACCAACAATAAGTGAGAATTAACAGATATGTTAGGAACAAGTTAGTGTTACGTTTGAAAAAAAATTAGTAGAATATAAAAAGCAAAAAGCTGTTCGGTTTCGAGGAGGCGCTGAAAGGTCAACACAAGCAAGTTGTGCAGGCAACCTTGCGAAGACTGTAAATTCCTGTGAACGGAGTGGCTCATTTGCACCATTCTGCCGCTTCATAGAAGTTCACAGGCTTCACCAAAGTACAACCTGTGGTTCAATGTCAACTGAAAGGAATTCGCGGACTTACAAAATGCCCCCTCCAAGCCGAACAGCGCAAAAACGGAATGCATGAGTATAATGAAAGTGAAACATACCGCTAGGGCAATGCGCATATGAAGCGCCGGACTAATACGAGGATCAGTCGGTCTTCTCCTACAAGGCACTTTAGGGGGGCAAACCCATGGAGTGAACCGTAATTCGGCGGTAGTAGGGCGCTCATCAGGATCTCGACGCAATAACCCGAAAATCAATGCACGAGCTGGAAAAATACCATAAATCGGCAAAAAAATAATTTGCAAGACGTTAATCACTTACCGCCAGCGCTCAAGTGTACATCCGGGGGAAGGACCACTTTTGCAACACGAATCTTTGAAAACACACCCGCTGGGGTTTCATCATAAAATGGATAACGACCGAGCAGTAATAGGTAAAGCAATATACCAAGGCTCCATACATCACAAGCTTTACCAGAGAAATTAGGGGCACGATTTACTACCTGAAGAAAATATTGAAGGCACAAATATTAGAGCAGAAAAAAAAGCGATGGCAATAGTCGATAACGTCGCGATCAATTGGGGCGATGCCGTTAGGGGCGAGACGATCTCGCCTTCGGTTGCCCTGCTCTACCAATAATGATCGACCCATGAAGAAAACAACCAATGGTAGAAACGCCGCGGGTGGGCTCATTCCATTCCTTTTGAAACCGCCCCGATTGACTGCGACGATATCGAGCGATCTCACCTCTGGTGCAGCGAACGCAGGAGTGCAGTATTTGTCGACCATGCGGTCGTCAGATGGATCATCACAAACGATGCAATCCAGCACGTTTTCAAGACGTATACGATTCTGCTGATCGAATACGAGCTTACGTGGTTTCAAATTACGTACAATTATTCCCAGTGCATGACAGAACGCAAGAATACGTACAATCTGAAAAGAAAATAACAATTATGACGTCATCATGAACTTACGGCCTCATTAATCTTGTGAATCATTATGCTGAGTCTCGGGGTTTTACAGAGGAAAAAATTCTTGGAAAGCAATGTCGTGAGAAGCCTGCAATCGTCAAGCTATGGGAGGGGGTGGGTGGGGGCGAGGGTTAGTGAAGTAATTATCCCCGTGGGAAACTGGAACATGCGAATAATTTCAGTTCATCCCTAGCTCTACTCTCTACCACATGGGATACTAGATGCAGACGCGAAATTGCAGTTTATTTCCTCCCTAGCGAGATACAGCAGCGTGATTTTGTGAAATGGAGGTCTCAGTAGGCCCCCCCCTCCCGAAATTTCTTCTCTGGTGCGACCCCATTCCCATCCTTCCTACTACCTTGCCAATTTCCTCCAGGCTATAATACTTGTCTGAGGCTTTCCACTTTACTCTAATAGAAACGCATGGAACGAGAGGAAGGGAGGAAGTAGGGGGGGAGGGGGAATAGTCGCCAATCAACTTACAAGATGAACTAGCCAAAAAAAATTATATAGGTTTTGTGGCATCGTCAACTAGGGGAATTATATAGCGCATATGGAACGAAAAAAGTCGCCAAAAGCCAACAATCGAGAAAATTCCTACCAAGGCCAGACTCCCCATCGACCAATATGACCTGCCCCCCCCCCTTCGCCTCGATGGGATTCTGCCTACGTGCCGTTCTCTCCTCCCGAGGAAACTGGGCGCACTATCATTCTTCCTCAGCCGTCTTATGTAGCAGTGCTACCAGTATACCGTTCCTTTTACCCGGAAGATTGAGGTGTTGAACAGCCACCTACTGCAGACCACACCAGTCCTTATGACTTAATGTCTAACCCTTCTTATCCTTAACCATTTCCCTTCAGTTTCGAGTGCATATTACTAAGGGATTGTTCCATTGTAATGAATGAAGTTTTGTTAAAGTAACAAGTTTTACCTGTTTGAATATGGGTTCGACGTCGGCTTCCGTCATATGAAAGCTTTTCTTTTGAGCATATGCATGTAATGAACATTCGTGTAGAGGAACAAACATTACGACACGTCCACTCATCTCCTCAACCAATTCACATTCTGATGGCATCACCATGTCCCTGAAAATGGTCAATTTTCTTGACTCTTGCGGAAAAAGCCCTATTCAAATGCGGAAACCGTGGAGACTTTACCCACAAGGAAGGAAACAAAGTAAAGCGAGAGTAAGTTTGCTCACCTCAACTCATTGACGTCGGATCCTCTGTAATATTTTTCGGACTCTTCAAGACGAGCAATCACTTGTGAAACAACATGAGCTTCTTGTGAAGTCAATACCTGAAATGATCAACAATAACCATCTAGAAAAAAATACATTCCACAAGACTTACTCTGGAAAAAAAATACATTCCACAAGACTTACAAATTACGCACACAGGAACACAAAAGTTTGGCTCCAAACAAGAAACAAACAGACCTGACAATTTACTACTTTGTTTGTTGGAAGGTGCACCGCTCGTGAGTCCTTCCCTGCGCCAACAATCCGATAATCGCCGATTACCGAGTTATTTACCTGAAGTGAATAGGTTGAGGAGCCTAATTCCCTGTATAAGAACAATTAAATGGTTTTTTGGTCTGGCTGCTTACACTCTTCGCTTTCGCATGAAACTTTTTATTCCAGTTCAGCAAGAGAAACTTAAAGCAAGCGAATGCGTTCTGTTTATTAACATTTGTCGTGGGACATTCTGCTTTAAGCGCAAGGATAAAATGTGTGCCGTTGATCAATCCCTTTTTGAGAGTGTACTATATACTCCCATTCAGCATCGAAGTGGCTTTCTGAATACGGTGCCGCCTGAACAATGACTTGCACGACTAGCCGAAGTGAAAGCCAGCGTTCTTATCCTCTTCGGCCCATCTGGTATCGAAATGCCGTCCCCGGAGGACATAGGCTTGGATGGTCTAGGGGGAGCCGATTCAGGCTTTTTGATTCCGGACCGCTCGCGCGCTATATGTGCCATTCGAAATTACACGCTCTAGGTCTTGTTTCTGGATTTCATTTCATGGAACCCTATTGGCTTCAACGGGTAGTCTGTATACCCAACTAGCGAACAGTTACCAGAATTCCGCAGTAAATGAACAGCACAGGAACCTGGTCAGGGCTTTATGGGTTTTCGACAACTAGAACAAGGAAAGGGTGGGTTATCAAGCGCTCTACGCTATATTTGCGACGACCCTTTCACAGAAATATTTGAGGCACTAACAATGATCACAACCCTGCCCAAATGTGGTCCAGACTATGGGGATTCATTGGGGGGGGGGTCTGCGGAAGCCGAAGGACTGCTGAGGATAGCATCTCCCACTGCTGGCGAAGAAAAAAAAACGCGGAAAGGGCAAAGGATTATAATATGGGTAGTTCCAGCGTCAGAAAAGGTCCTATTCTCCTACGCTGTAATAAACCTAAATGAGTTTCAAGATTTGAAGCTACTCGGCTTGGTGGGGCATTTTGCACTTCCGCTAGTACCTTTTGTTAGATCATACTAAAGAAAAGGTCCCACTTCGGTTTAACTGTAAACTTCTTCAAAGGGAATGTGGAGGTTTTTACACACTTGGTCTGTATAAGTCTGGCTGAATACCCTTCAGCGCCCCCTCCAAGCCGAACTGCGCTCAAAATATCCCCGAATGGCTAAGATGCAATCGTCGTGAAAAAAAGAAGAAAAGAAAACTAACCAAGGGCTCAAACTTTTCACGCTTTCTTCCGCGCCTATAAGTAAGCGACCACGGCAAGCACTCCCGCATGAGCTAAGAAATTCGCTCGACGAGAAGTCGGAGCTATTCTGAAACGAAACAAGTTGTTCAAATTACCGGAAGTACCAGGAAAACCTTCGCTCTCCTAAAATCTAGGAGAAAAATTGTATGTCTCACCGAAAGTGGCGAGCTGTAGGATTCATCAGTGAACGACGAGCTACCATATCGCTGACGTTTCAATTCATCTGATGATTCTTGTGATACATCTGATAGAATCGACAGTGATGATGAGGATCGTTCGCGGGATGACATCTGAAAATCTCGATGAATTAGCGGAAGCGTTTGTCAGTAAAAACGTAAAGAGGGGATTAAGAATATTGCGAAATATTACACGAATGTGCGGGTGTCTAGACGAATAACCCCTGAGGTCACATCTCTATGAATCACCTAGTTAACTTCTCACTTCCGGAATAGTGAGGAGGTTACAGCGGGACCACCAGGAAGCTACGACTAGGCTAATCAAAAAAAAACGGCGAAATAAACTAGGACCCTGCTGGCGCAGGCATCAAGGCACTTGGATAATTTTTTCTTTATCACGAGGAAAAATCCTGTAACATCGGTCTGCTTGACTTTGAATAGTTTAGTGGTCTTCAAGATTGACCCTGGTGGAACTTCAAGGCTAAGAAAAGCTCTCTGCCAAAGCCTGTGAGAGAGGATGCTCCTCGGTGGTCGAATTGGTCCATTGGGCTCCGAATACTTCCTCTCATACTTTTATGGATCCAACCTCCTCCCTTGGCTCACAGTATATTTTCGTATTACTAGCAATAAACGCACAAGGAACATGCGCTAAAACAAGTCATGCCGTTCAAGTACGACGAATTATTGCACCAAATGACCCACAGTACTGTGCTGAAGCCCTCCATACTTCTACCCCACAGAATTTCTGTCAGCCACAAAGCTCCCCTCTTCTTGTTTTTTTTCCTTCCTCTCTTTCTCTCCTTGTCGCTTCCCACCTCTTTATTTTCCCTTTCAAATGGTAGACCCAATATACGATGCGGAAATACCTCTGGACCCTCACAGAAAGAAACCTGTTCATAGAACCTGCTACCTACTTCTGCCCCTTTCAGTGGGAATCTGCATGTATCTTAAGCCAAGACTAAACTACATAACTCCACAGCAACTAAACAGCATAGCAATCAGGTTAAGGGTTTTGTAACTGGCATTTCGACAATTGCGAAACAGCTACATTGAACAACCCTCTCCCTCTACTTGCAAATAGTTCGTTATTTCTTTAAGAGGTTCACGTGGAACACTTTCAAACAGAATTAAGTGAAAGCCGGTGCGAAGACCAACCACAGCGATGAATTTTAAATACAACTGACAAAGTAAAATTATGAAACTCACTTCAATCACCGGCAAATTGCTGGCCGCCGCCCGTTTTCGAGAAAGAGACGGCCGGCTTGTAGAACGGGTCGCATTGCTAGTTGTGGTGGAAGAAGCAAGAGGAGAAATTGGACGGCCCAACATTACTATAGTAATGTGTCTGAAATGAAATACATATTTGGGAAAAAACTGATTGTTTAGTAAAAGTAGGCTTTGCACTAACTCATAAATGATTTCCTGGTAAAAAGTAAAGGTAGGGAAGTGAGTGTGATATTTGTCGGAACAGAAACAAACCACGAACGCTCTAGCGTCGATTGTGTTCATAGGAAATTCTGCGCGGTTGCGAAATTCCAACTTTCGAACATGGATTTCATCAGCGGCGTGTTTGCCAACTATTTCACAATGCTTCTGACAAATCGGGCGGCCACGATCGAACCGAACCAATAGAATTAGGAATATTAGAAGTAACTTACCAAACGGTAATCAACAGCGTATCGGTGAATTTACGCAAGGAGAACCCAGATACAGTTACGATGGCAATGATACGGCCTAATGAAGGCCGTAATTATTGTTTGCCTTCCATGTTTGACGTATAGTAGTAATTGTAATGGGGATTAGACCCGATCAAGTAGACAGACGAAGGGGTGTTATAAAGGGTTCAGACGAATGCGAAGAGCTTCGTCGTCACAAACGTACAACACAGTAGAGGGTCAAGGCTGGATGGGTGAATCTGATTCGAGATGGCGGGCCGCAACGCGATACGCGACGCCAAGCGACATGGACCTCCTACAATCGTCGCGTCGCTATTGGCTGGAAGCAGTTTCGTCATCGTAAATTGTGACGTCGATTAGAATTACGAAACACTTCAGCTCTTTCAACCAATGTCGTCATTCGCGTGAGTGCCCTCGATACGGACTAGAAGGGCCCCTAGTGATCACAAGTTACCACCTTACACGAGTTTATTGCAAAAATCAGCTACTTGACTGGTTTCCACAACTGTTTCCTTTCACGTGGGGTTTTGACGCGGCTCGTTTCTCCAATATGTTGTGGAAGAGAACTAGCGGGTTTTCTCAGAACTATCCCTCGAGGCGGACTAGAAGGGCCAACAATGATAACAAGTTACTCGCCTCACTTGAGTTTACTCGAAAGTCAGTTCCTTGATTGATTTCACAATTATTTCCTTCCACATGAAGTTTTGGCGCAGTTGCTTCTGTAATGTGTTGCTAAGGGTCGGGGACACTGAGCACGGGGGTTTTCCAATAGGTGTTCCTCGATGCGAAGGGCCGTCGTGATCACAGGTGACCCTCTTATACGAGTTTATTCGAAAATCAGTCTCCTGGCTGAATTTCATCATTGTTCCCCTTCACGTGCAAACTTGACGCGGCTTTTTTCTCCGATGGTGTCGAGGGTAGGGTAAAATCTTTAGTATTGGTTCTTTATTCGGTCGTTCAGGGGGTGCCGACGGGCGATGTTTCCTTTGGAAAGTTCCTCAATCAACTGTGGATCTCATGGAGAATACACTACTTCCCTCAAGGCTTCCATGTCCGGCCTGTTCCCCTATCCCAACCCACATGATGCGCTTCAGCTTCCCTTCTATTTTTTTCGCCATCTGCTCTCACCTTAACAATAGTAGAGTACAACATCTTGGAATCAATTGTAGCAGCATTCTGAAGACGAGTCATACAGTTCAGTTCTAGGGAAGCCAAGCGGGGAATGACCTCATTTTGGCGAGCATCAATCTCGTCAACCTTATCCACGAGCCTTTTTATAGATGACATTAACATCATTAGAGGTGGTCCTCATTATCAGCTACCACAAGATACTAACCTTACACGAGTTTATTCGAAGATCAGTCATTGATTGGATTTCGCAATCGTTTCCTTTCACGCGCAGTCCTGGCTTTGTTCTCAATGTGTTTGTCGGGGTCCCGTATAAGTGAAGCCTTAGATTTCCCCATAGACTTCCTGCGATCGGACTAGGACCGTCATGATCACAAGATAATTGCACGAGTTTATCTGAAAGCCACTCTGACTGGATTTCACAATTGCTACCTTTCACTCGAAGTCTTGAGGCGGCTCTTTTCTTCAATCTGTTGTCGAGGGGGGGGTGGTAAATAAATGTAGGGTAAACTGTCCCCCCCCCCCCCAGGTCGGCGTAGCCTTCGCTAGTGTGACTAGAAAGCGGCAAACCAGCATGATCACAAATTATTAACGTTATCACGAGTTACCCCAGCCAGTATGACGCGTTTGCACAACTGCGCTTCCTTTCACCGTGCAGTCATGACGCCGAACAAATGTTAATCGAAGGGGTCGGCGTAAAAAGTGAAGCGCATGCGGGTTTCACCCATAGGTATCCATGATAGGATTAGGACGGTCCATCGCATAATGAGCTACTCACCTTGCACCAGCTCATTTGTCACTTAACTCAATTTCGTAATTGTTTCCTTTCACCTGAAGTCTTGACCCTTCAATGTATTGTCAAGGGGTCGTTTCAAAAACTGAAGCGTATGGTTCCCCAGAGTGGTCTTCGATACGAACTGGAGCCCCAAGTAAACACAGGTTACTCACATTACGCGAGTTTATTCAAAATCAGTCATTGGACTGAATTTCACAACTGATCCCTGTCATGTGCAGTCTTGACATGGCTTTTTCTCCAATGCGTTATCTCAGGGTGCGCTTGTAAAAGCTTTCAGATAGCAGATGTTGGTCCTTAAACGAAAGACTGAGGACCATCACATGACCACAAGATACTAACCTTACACGAGTTGAAAGTCAGTCGTTTGACTGATTTCGCAATTGTTTAATTCACGTGCAGTCTTGACGGGCTTGTTTCTCCAATGTGTTGTCGAGGGGTCGCGTGAGAGTGAAGCGCAGGGCTTTTCCCATCTATTGGTGGTACGGACAAGGGCCGTAAATCATTACAATACACCTTATCACGTGTTTATTTGAAAGTCAGTCACTTAACTGAATTTCACAATCGCTACCTTTCACGTGAAGCCTTGGCGGTACTGTATCTCCGCTGTGTTGTCAAAGGTTACGCAAAGAAACTCGAACCACGGGTTTCTCGCCAGGACAGGACCACTCGTCGCCTAACACAAGGTGTGCTTGCTGTTTATGAAAATCTTAATCGATTCAATTCATAACAAGGTTTTTACAGTCACTTTCCTCAGGTTTTCACACAGCAGACCAAACCGAGCTCAATGGCGAGGCGACAAAGCTTTTAGTGGTTGATTAAATTCGCCACTGCACGACATCCTTTCGGAACAACTATTACTCCCTTGGACTAATCCGGCGTAACTAGTGCATGCCGTCGCAGTCAGTTCTCGATTGCGGGCAGTTATTAAGAGCCGATGGACTGAGCATTTGCAGTCACTTGGCTGAATTTCGCAATTGTTTCCTTTCATATAAAGTATTGACGCGGCTCGTTTCTCTTGAGTGTTGTTGAGGTTGGATTAACAAGTGGGGTTTCCCCGTGGGACAGTACTCCTATAAGAGTGTTTATCGTCTACGAAACTTCATGTTTATCGTCTACGAAACGTCATTAATTCATTTTGTAAGGTTTACATGGTGATTTCCTCGTGGTTCACACAGCAACCACACGACGGTCAAGGTGGAGGGCCAGAGCTTTCAAAGTGGTTGATTTCACCTAACAGACAGACGTGTCCTTTCGGGAAACAAAACTACGCTGAGTATCAAACAGCTGACCAGCAGCTATTGAAAAGCAGGACCGCTATTCAATACTTCCGAAGTTAACAAGTAATAGAATGTGATCTACTATACTATTTGCCTTTATCAAAATGAGGAGCAATTAGTTCTGAGGGAATTAGTGCATAGTGTGATGTGACCCAATCCTAACGTAGGTCTCGTTATTTTTTCAAGTTAAGCTGGCAAATGATTGCTACTTGTTTCCTTACATCCGGTTCGATTGTGTTGCCATAATTTTTAGTTTATTTATGCTGCAGTGCTGCCTTCTACACTATGGCATGCAGGAAAGCATGTCCATAAATAAATAATGTTTATTTTTCGACTGCCATTGAGCTTCTGTTGGAAATAGTTCATACACCTGATCCATAATTCCCAGGTCTTTCTCTCAAGGCGTTCAGTCGATATCGCCACAAACGTCTGGGCGGTTCCGAGAGGGCTCGGATGAGCCCGCCCACGGCGTTTCCCACCACTGCTCGTCTTCTTCCTAAATTGATCTCTAGCTGATAACCATTGGTAGAGCAGTGTAGCCGAGGAGGGCTCCACCTAATTCACACCGCCTCGACTGATTGCAGCGATAACAACTACGGGAGAGCACGATTTGGGCATCACTGTTCCATACAGGGGGGGGGGGCAAAAAAAGTCACTTCGACCGAGTCACATATCAGCAAAGTTTTCGCAGCCCAGACAGAGGACGTGGATACGAGTACCAGGGCGGAAGATACCCAAGATGTTCCTCGATAAGCAGGAGCTGGCTCTCGCCCATCACCTTCATGTACACCAAAATATGAAGTCATCTCCAGTCGCAGCCTGACTGGAGAAGACCTTTGGAATTCATGTCACCTCCGGAGTCACCCATGGATAGCTACCTGGAGACCAGTACTCTCGATCTGGATGAACCTCGCAATACGAATAGCTCCGACAACGTCCGCTACGTTCCAGGATATCATCTCACCCAAGTCGCCATCGGCGCCGGTTGATGGTAAGGACCAGACCCGTTACTGGATATGGAAAAGGCCAATACTTTTCTCCGTTGACCCTGCGGACTGAGGTTGAGCGC
The DNA here is from genome assembly GCA_036418165.1 of Cooperia oncophora. NCBI lineage: Eukaryota > Metazoa > Nematoda > Chromadorea > Rhabditida > Trichostrongylidae > Cooperia > Cooperia oncophora. Next base: position 11,572 of record MU913646.1, on the reverse strand, counting down.
TGACGCGTTATCATTGAGCACACTCGCTGAAAAATGTAGAATCCTCATCATGTTTGTCGCCCCGTACCTTCTTGGAAACTTTGTACTGCTACAGCACTGGGTGCCACCACATGGAATCGGAGGGCGTTGGAAAAACTCTCGCCTACTTGGAATGGAAGGCGTTGAGTTCAAAGGAGATGGAATATCCAGAGTGAGGTACCCGACCTAAACTACTCTTGATTTCCCGCGTTCGGACGAAGTTCAATAGTGTCTACGTGGCGGAGAAATCGACCATCTCCTGATCTCAGGCACCACATCGCTCGCGGTGCGCGTGCCAGAATCTCTCGATGGCGCTCGTCCAGAAGGCTGTGGCGGAGTGTCATGATAGTATTTAATATGCTCTTTATGGTGGTGGAAATGTCCGATCAGAATTAATAAAGTGTAACTTATAGCGCCTCGAAAGTCAAGGAAGAAAAGTGACTTTTTATTTGCCCCCCCCCCTGTATATAGGCGCCCCGAAATTCGAGAGAATAAAAGTGACTTTTTTTATTGCCCCCCCCCCTGAACGTGCAGTGGCTGAGAAGTTCGTTGAATGCAGGGCTTTTAAAACTATGGAACGGCAATTTTTCCGCGTGAAGCTGAGTATAACAGTAAAAACAAAACGAGGAATTTGAATACACGGAACTCCCCTCAGTCTCACTGGCAGAGCAAGCCATCCGGTGGCGGATTAAATCTGCTCCCGACACCGCCTCGACTGATTGCGACGTTACCACCTATATCTAGTCTTCTTTCTACTATCCCATCTGACGAAATTATTATGTGACACAAGCTGAGTATTGCTTTGCACTTATTTCCTCTTCCATTTTACTAGAAGAACTAATAAAATAAATGGGAGAAAAAATGCAAAAAAGGAACTTTATATATTTATCGGTAGCGGATATCGATTTGTGGTAAGTGGTGCCGCTTGCCCTGCACATATTCCGGAAGATCAGGTCTCTAAACGGCTTCCGCTGGAGCCAACCAAACCATCCATATCTGTAGAGCTTATCCGTTGCCTTCCGCAAAACATGGTGTAGGTTAAAAAGCGCCATTCCGATTCTGAATCGAAGTAGAATGTATGGCGCATCCGAAGCGGGTTCCAGAGGAGTCCCACAGCTTTACATAAACATTTATTTTGTTGGATAATCTACCAGGCAAAACCACTGTGTCAGGTTGAAACTATTGACCAAGGATTCTTCATTCAGTTTTTATTGCCAGCTTGCGAAATAGTGTTGTTAGTCACGTAGTACTGCGACGGTAGGCCGAGGCTTGGCGACTGATCTCTTGCACGCGAAAGGACAACGAAAACCGATCTCAGAGCTCATCCCATCACTTTGTTGTCCCGTCTGCAGTGGTGAAACCCTCACTCTGACATTCGACCCATGCCAATAGCTCAGAACTTAAAGTTACGTTTTTGCGATTTCGTTTTCTATTGTGATTAGTTGGCTCAGGAGATTCTAGTAGACTGCGAAGCCATGACTCAGAAATGATAGTGCAGGCTGAAGAAATCTTGATGGGGGCACATGGTACTCAGCGAGGATTGCATGTACAAGCCACCTTTTGAAGATCTGTATATTCCAATTCTGTACGGTCGACCACAGGTTTTTGTAGAAGTTGGAAAACGGATAATGTTGGGATACTGGGAAATGTTGTAAGAAGTTGGAAATGTTTTGGAGGGTAGTAGTTGAAATGGGAAAGGAGTTCGTAACAGAGGAGGGATTTTTTTTGGAGGGCAAGGGAGGGTTCTACTTGCACCACTATTTCACACATCGCGATTCTGTGCCCTGTTTCGAGAGCATGCTGAAGCTGTTGAGCTGAGGAAGTATCCCTCCCTCGCAACCAAAGCGCGATTCCTTCCAACTTCGCAACCAAAGCACGTCGTGCCTTTGGTGGAATGTTCACAAAATTTTGCCCCCTCTCTCCCTTTAGAATTTCCTCCTCTGATACAGTCGCCTTCCCCATCCTACCTCCATGCCCATTTTTCCCAGTTTTCGGAGATTTTTCAGTTTTAATCAAGAATTCTGCTGCCGGGCGGAGGGTGGGGAGGAGGATTGCGTGGAAGCGGGGAAGCCGGAGGGAAGGGGGGGGGCTAATGCCGTTTGGACTCCAGCAATTTCGGCACCGAGCTCATTTTTAAATTGCCTAAGTCACCAAACCCGCTGAAAACATGTACACAAGGGTTATTTGACATCGTGATTACAATTAACACTGCGGCAATGCAACCCCCCTCCAGCAACTGGATATATGGTCGCTTCGCTGAGAATTCACAGTGAAGCGGCCGTATATTCAGTCACTGGAGGGCGATTGTATTTGCCTTTGCCCTGCTCGCACTGGTGAAATTTTGGATATATGGGCGCTGCAAGATCCAGGCCATGGAAGACACTGGAAAACTCAGCCTGCACCGTCCCTGCCTGTAACCGAGAAGAAGGCCGAACCTACGAATGTTGCCGTTTCTTTGTGGACTCCTGCAGTGCAAGTTTACACTGGATTAGAATCGGACAGACTTGAACAGCTACGGGTAAAAAAAGATCATGAATGTATTCGAAACGAACCGATTTTCGGATGTGGATTTTAGAGGGTTATTCGAGAGAGCGTGGAAAATTGACTAGGCTCCCTTTCAACAGCAGCACTGAGAGGAAAACGCAGAACAAGTCAAGAAATAGCATTTTTCTTGATCGAATCACTGTTTGGTTCTCTATAGAAGGCATGGAAACGTCGTCTCTGCAAATGAGGGATGCCATGGAAAAGTTGTTCACAGCGCAATGGAAAAAGTGCAGACTCTTCAGGGCTTCGTTCAGGATTTTGAAGTACGCGAGGAGCTGGTTCCGGCACTCAAATGTCAACAGTGCGATGATGAAGTGACTGAGTCGATGTTGTCACTTCAACCCCATCGAGCACCTAAGGGAAGTACTATTTAGAAGGGTTAATGGTTGACAATTGCGACTTGCGATACTTGTGCGGATTGTTCCTCCTTCCTTCTGGAAAGGACCCCTCCCATTTGTACCCACTTGACCACAGTGGTACGGAGCCAGTGGTAGAAACTGCTACGCACAAGTAGCGCAAGTCACTATTCAGAAGGAACAGGCTCATCACACACATAAGCTCTTGCTCATATCAGGGCACTTCCTGCCGTTGGGGAAAAACTGTGCAGGAACAACCCCCTCTCAAGATCTTCTCTCTGGAACGACTCAGTCCCCCATTTCCCCACCTATCATACTACTGACCAAATTCCTAAACTACTCCCAACGTTCTACCACCTATCGGAGAAACCAGTTCTTGCCCAAAAAAAGCCGTTTAGCGGGAGGACGAGGTGTCCAGAGCATACGTGAAACAGAAAAACGAAAAAAATCAATAACTGAAAACGTTTCCCTCGAAATCAAAAATAGCCCCTCCCTACTCCGATCATGTAAGACCTCCTCAATGGAGTCGCCAGGGAGCGACGTGCCGCGAACCGAATACCCGTGAACACCAGGGAAGTAGCGTCATCATGGCGTTGTAAAATAATTTCCTTGGACATGATCACCACCCCCCCCCCTCTCCACGATGTTCTCCTTCGGCAAGACCCCTTCCGCAACCTATGCCACGCTTTTTGCCGAGTTCTTACGGTCCGGTCGAGTGGGGAGGGGGCGGAGGTGTTGAATTCCTCCAACCAACTATCAGTTAATTTTGACGCGCTGTCGACTAGTAGAGGATACACTCGAGACCAGTTTCGACTCCTCCTCTCCGCGCAACGGCCGAACACGGCTCCTATTGTGTGTTACACAAGGATGATGTCCCCATGCTCGAAGGGACCTTATGAAGTCCATACCATTTTGCATGAGGTCTATGTTGGAGATAGGTAGATGAGAAGGGGATCATAGTGACACACCCGATGGTGTACTCCCGAAGGAGTACAGACATCCCGCCAGAGTCAGTCAGCTGGTGGCAATCTTGTCTGAGAGGCTGGACGTCTCATCGGGAGGCGGTCGTTTGGCGCGATCACACTGCCGTTGACAGCCCTATCAGGTTATGGTACGCATCTAGTAAGTTAGACAGCTCGTCCAAATCACTAAACTGTAAGGTCTTCCTAACTGGCAGTCTCTAAAGCTGCGAGTATTGGCTTTAGTGCACATGCTTCTCGTCAAATGTGGACGAGTTGTCTTGCTTATGGGACGATTCACTGGACGTTTTGATACCTTTTGACACGACACGATGGCCATGTGATTGCGCCAAACAACATACATCCCGTCTCATCTGTCTCTGACGCTCATTGCGTTGGCCGAATGCAGTTGATATATCAGTTGGAGCGGTGTCGAAAAAATGGAATGAGCTCAATCAACCACGGCGTTCTCCAGCACAGGTTGTTTTATTCCTTAATCGATCACAAACCATTCACCATTAGTGAGCAAGGCAGCCAAAAGCGGGCTCATCCCGCCCCTTCTGACACCGCCCCCACTGATTGCGGTGTTAACAACCACATATTTGAGTAAAAGGTGTATTCCAAAGAGTGAACGCTGTAAGCTTCATAGTTTCTTATACCGGTGGGTACGATACTCTTAGAGAGAACCGGACCAAAGTGTAGCAGCATTCTTGCGAGGTTCTGTTTGAGTTGTCGTCGAGTGAATGAGAGCGCTCAAGTGCTTGTTCCGTACTAGCGCATATGTTTCTCGTTTATTTCGATTTCCTCCGCCTTATTCACGCCCAAAACCGGCCACTGGCAATTACAGAGGAAGCAGCATGAATCTAGTCATCGCACATGCACGTCATATGTGCAGACATTTGAGGCTCCATCGCGTCGCACGTGATGCTGACGAGCCAGAGAACGAACACAAAAGGAGAACGCTCCACGTTTCTTAGCGAACATTAGTGATAAACAAGGAGAGATAACCAGAAACAGAAGACTTTTTGTGAAAGGCCTAGGGAGGGTTCCATTTTACCGCCAGGTGGATGCTGTCATTGAGGAGTTCCAACAGAATCGGCGCGGAAGTACAAGTGCGGTGTACTATGAATATCCCTTATCTATGTGTCAAAAGAAAGTGTTCATCGAGTTGGACTTCGGAAAGCGGTCGCCCGGAGCGATACTGAAGTGCAACAACTGGTACTGAGCGTTCTTTGAGCTCATCATTTTCACAACAGAGTGCATCGATGTCGAAACCACCCGGAAGAAAACGCCCTTGAAACGGGAGCTGAATTTGGAATTATGCCAGATAGAATTTGTTCTCACTCTTTTCTTTCGAAAACATCCTCACTGGAAGTTCGGAGATTCGCAAGTGCGAGTGAATGAACAGCTCGGTTTGCTTACACATGAAACCTCTAACAGCTAAGGCAGTGAATTGCATGATTATTTCATTCTGTATAACTTGAAGAAGCGCGAGAAGAAGAAATAGTAAAACGTTCAAATTTGTTAAATCCTTTATGGATACGCCACGTACTCGGAATTTTCTCAGTATCCTGAAGACAATTGATTTTGTACTTTACCATGACCTCGGTGATTCTTCAACCGCGGAGATCAGCTCATTGTTAGGTTGGCGAGGACACTTGAGCCAAACTTGATTTTTCAGCCAAGGATTTCGCAGGCTTTGTATAGGCCTTTTGGTACCACGCTAGAGTTGACTTATTTCAACTGCGGGAACTGCAAGACGTAGTTCGCCTGAAGTGCAAGAATTTGTTTATGCTGCTCTACTTCATGACATCGCTTCACTTTATCATACAAAGCTAACTCGCCAGAAAATAGCCCGAGTCGTTCGGAGGTTCTGATGCTCCCTTCTCATTCTCTTGACTTGGCAACGTCTGAGTACTTGTTTCGGGGTGCATCAATGAGAAGAGAATCGGTTATCAGAACGAGCTGGAGAATGTAAGATTTTATCTACCCAATAATTAGAGCTGCCAAGAGTTCAGAATTTTGGAATTAATCAAGGATAAGGATAGTCTTAGCTGCTGACCAATACCTTTTGCGATGCAGCACGCGTTCTACTTCCATTCAGAATCATAGCGGCCTATTGAATGCGATGTGGCCTATAAAGACTTTTGGGGGTTGTCCAGTGTATACTCCTTATCCCTGAGACGGAGTAGACGTGGCATATGAATATGGCATTCGATGGGCTACACGTGGGACATTTCAGTCTGAGACAGCTGTAATCTTCTTCTATGTTGGACAAAGATATGATTAAAACTGTTTCACATAAAAATATTTCACGAAAACCTTGGCTGCCGCCACACTCAATTCAAGTACGCAGCCACGCCTACCCATCTCGTAATTTTTAGTTTACAAGTCAGGTTCTTATCCTCCCGGACGGATCTGGTCCCAGTCAACCGTCCTCTGGGAATAGAAGGTTTGGTTCGCATTCTGGCGGGAGCTGATCCAGGATTTGATTCATGAAAAGTGCACGTGGTACTTGCCACTACACCACCTCCGTCTTTTGGAAATATTAGTCCAGAACGATGATTAACGTTGCACGACGTGTCGGTCCCAGCTGATGCGTTTTTTTTGTGTATTTGGCATCCGAAACAGCTTTGGCATCAAGCAGCCGACCTGCGAGGAGTTTATGTAGAAGTTCGGAGGGATCGCCTGAAACGTCTCCATGGTCTTGATAGTAAGCACCATCACTAGTCACTGCACTAGGTCCGCCGTTTCTGGGAGTCAGCTTTTATAACCTTTGTTAGCTAATTTAGCGACTTCGCTGTTCTTGATAATTTGTTTTCTACTCGAAAAAAAACCGCCGTACGTCGACTGCTTGTTCCAAAAGGCTTTCTGACGTTTGTACTCCTTTTGACGAAGATTTGATCTTCGGAAGCAAATATTCTAAAGTCTCGCATTTTA
>MU913645.1:5193-17052 GCA_036418165.1 Cooperia oncophora | reverse complement strand
AATATTTCCTGGTCTTCTGGAATAAAAGGGCAGCAATGTAGCGGAGTACTGAGTTAACCAATCCCTCTTCTGATTGCGCCACGCATCCTAAAGAGGCTTTGCTACGGATTGCGGAGTCAGGATTACGCAAATGTCAATATTTCTATATTCCCAAAAAGATCTGTAGACGAGCCGATCAGGGATTTGGCCCCTAGGCCGTGTATGCGACAGCCAGCGCCACATGGCTCTGCTCTACGCTATCTCCACTCGTTCTATGAGCACCGCATTCAAACTCGCTTCGATGTGCTGTCCTGAAACATCGAATTCCACATAGAGCCATGTAAATATTTGATTTCCCCGGGAATCAAGCTAGGACGAGCCCATCTAAGAAGCTCATGGGAGACGAGCACTCCAAACTGATTTGAAAATCACGACTGCTCCTAATGAAAAGGTCGAAGAAGCTGCGAACGACCGGCAATAGAGGAGGGAATTCGTCGCTCGATGTGCTCAATACCACGGGTTGAACTAACTGCAAATCTAAGTAAAGAACGCCAGAAGATCTGGTGCGAACATCCTTATTCAAGGAGGGGAGGCTTAGATGACTGAGTCGACCGTACATTTGGGCCCCAGACAGTGTGCGTGGTAATCGAAGCCAAGTGCCAAAACGCCAGATTTTATAAGCCTTTTGATGTACCGTCCCAGAATCCGAAAATTGCTAAAATTAATGGTGGCAACCGGCTAATCAGTACTCTTGTTTAGGGTATGTTTTTTAGCCACAAAACACCGGATACGATTGATGATACGATTTCAGTGGGGTGAAGAAGCCGCACAACTCTAGTGGGAAGTTTAGCTAGCGACCACTTGGGTGATACAGCGGCTCCGACAAAAATTGCCCAAAAGGTGATTCAAGCAAATGGCACGAATCCTAACCAACCAATCACGTTGGAGAATCTGATCACGAGCAAAGTGTGTGGCGCATCACTAACAAGACGCTTTTTTGCTCTGAATACAAATTTTGTGAGCGGAATTGGGTTATATACCACTTGAGGGTGTCTGTTATATACCACTTGAGGGTACCACTTGAGGGTGTCTATCTGTCTGTGTCGGGTATTTGTGACCAAAAAAAAATTTCATTTCTCTCCAGGATACTGTAGGATACTGATTTCGAAAGGCCCTGTGTTTGCGTCTGCATACCCTTCGCAGATTTTCCAAGATTACAACACTTAATCAATGAGTCGCGTAGCTAATTGGCACCTCGCCGTAAAAGTCAGCTACCGTAAACGTTATCATCGTAACAGAACCCCTTCAGACCCTCCAATTCGCCCACAAACACCAGCACTGCTGACTCAGACGAGCATCAGTTGCAGAAGAATTTTGATTTCCTCACTTTAGCACTTTGTTAAGTACGAGTGACGTGACGTAGTGACAAAACCATGAGTCACTACTACAGTAATAAACCCCCCCCGGCCGTGTTAAAAAAATTCCTCCAGACGAAACGTCATTTTGGACGATTGGACAAAGTACGTAGGACGAAGTAGTGATGTTCGATCTGGGGACGTGTTTACCAGCGTGCATGGACGAGTTGCACGATCGAGCGTTGAATCGCTCGGACACGACGGCACACGGGGAGCGGAAGCACGATCATCGAAAGCGGGTAGACGTCAAGGACATTAACGCGAGCGAGCGAGTACCAGGGCGCGCTGTGTGGAGAACGTGTGTTGGGGTGTGGTCGTGGGGACGCGAGGGGGGATGTGCGACGCGAATGTGGTCGAAGAATCCGCGAGGCGCGCAATTTTAGGCAGAATGTCGCGCCGGAAAACACCCCCGCCGGAAGTCGGGCGCACGCCGTCACACACTAGAGCGCAATTCTAGGATGCCCTATGGGGGCGAGAACGCCAGGATGATGGTTTACTCCGTTGAAAAATTCTGGACTGCTAGGAGCAAAAAAACCGATTTTGGCGTTCAAGCTAGCCAGCCTAAATGGACGACCGGAGGAGACTTATTGATTTATTGATCGCTTTAGGGATGCTCAATGGTGATTCCCTTCGAAATATCGGAGTCAAAACAAAAGGCGTTTGTTGTACCAGTGACTCATTTGATGGCGAATATTTCTGGCCGCGGAGACCAGTGTTTCCTAAGCATTCTAATCAGAGATGTAAGCCGTAGGTACTTTGGCCGGCCTGAAGAATTTAGCTGAAGCAATTGCGTGGATTCGACCGGGCACTAATACGGCCGAACAGAGCTAACTTCCACTAATTTCCGCCTCAAAAATTCGACACAGCACTATGGAAATCAAGAGAAGCCTTAAAAGGTACGGCAGCACGCTCCAAGGCCGTGAGATGGAGAACCTCATGCTGCTGGCTGTCTCCACAAGGGTATTGGACAATGCCAGAAACGTCATTAATATCCTGTATAAGCTACAGTGGACATCAAAAGCACCACTTTCAGAGCGAGAAAAGCACGAGGGGCAAGGAAGCCTACTGGTTGAGCACAGGCTGATATAGGGTCCTGAAAGGCCGCGGGTTTAGCCCTACCGAGGTGAAGACTGTGGCTAGTAAAAAATGCAAAGATGGTTTCAATACCACGATCTGTCCGAATGGAAAGGCGGGCTGGTACGCACCCCGCCACAGAATGGCTTGCAAAAGTACAGGGGACGGGACCACAGGGTTCAGAGTATTGGGTACAGAAGCTGCCTAGAGCAGCAACGACGGCAAGACCAAGCAAACGCCGTCACGACATCAGAATGCCTGCTCTAACCACCTCGTCGCTATTTTCCATCACAACTTGTGAACTATAAATAAAAAACATAGTTGTTTGTGCGGTGCTATTGGGGGAGTACGCGTGCGCAACAGTGTGCTGCACGTCTCGCAGTGCCTTTGCAGAACAATTGCCTGCGTCCTACCACTGTCGAAATCGCTAGCATTACCGTTGCTGTTTCACCCTTGTCGAAGCCGACCCCTCAAGCCGGTTCATTGACAATCGTGGCGCGGTGTGGTGTGTGTGCGCGTCGAGAATAGTATAGCGCGAGACGTCATATGTGGACTCTGAACGCGGGTGTCGTGCGACTGAAGAGAGTCCGGGTGGATTCTGGATACATGGACGACGAGCTGGCCGGGTACAAGCGAAGGGACGCAGGGTTGTTTTTGTCTGGCGCCTCGAGGCAGCCCTGTCGTCGGCAAAAACAACCCTTCACTCCGCCCCCCTTCCCAGGCCGTACGTCGATGCACACACAACAAACATGCAACTACTACTACTACTGCACTGTGTGGACCGAGTAGTCTTCGATCGATTAGTACTAAACCCTTTGCGGCAACAGATCGTGAAGTTCGAGGCTGACGAAAATGAGCTGCCTGAGTGCAGCACTTACAGGAAAACATACTCAAGTCAAACAGCCTACAGCGCTAAAAGTTCCAGGATTGGCAAAAGGGCTTGAGGCGAAGTGGAAGCTGAGAAAACAACTTCGTTTGCAGGTTGTTCGACCTTCCTTGAGCGCGCCATGCATTCTACTCTCAGACAGAATCGTGGAAGAAATTCAAACCGTAACAGCATCTACCTATACTACTGCACAGCCTCACCGCTATTCCATGGGATTTCCCTAGGACAAGAGCTAGTTCCAAGTGAGGGGTAGAAGTCGTTTTGGCTTAGAAAGGGACTTGATCATATGGTCAGTACGACGATAGATGCTCCGTAATCACTAGTAACCTACGGTATGACCACAGCAGAGTAGAACACCCTTTGTTATAAATCGTCGTGCCTGAACCAACCCCTCACGACTTCAGCGACCAGCACGAAGCAACAGCAACGCTGTTTATAGGAGTCTCACCAATCCCCCAGGAGGTGCAGCAGTGACAAAAAGGGTCGATCGCACTTCGGGTAGTAGAACTCCGCACCATCTAGGCCAACTATGTCTTCTCTCAAGGATGCTTTGATTTGTACATGGAATCCAGATGGTTATGGATACTGTACTAGGAAACCTAAATAAGTGTCAAATTCATGGCGCATACGTACATGGAGCATCGACCATCCTATTCCTATCAGAGCTTGTGGAGCTGATTAGCATCATGAGTTAATGTAGCCCTATGACGGAAAATGTTGTTGTTTCTGTTTCCCTCCTTTATTAGCTTTACTTGTCTTAATATCGTGCAGCGCTGACCATGAACGCGATACCCGAGAGGAGCGTGGGACAAGAGATCCACGTCGCGGCGACGCTCAAACGTCAAAGGACTCTTCCTTCAAAGGAGCGGCAGAGCCTTGGTCGCGATGTTCGCGCGCACCGAGGTCCACTGCCAAAGCAGCTTTCGGCCGCATGTAAGCAATACACTGCAATTGTCCGCCACTGTTTGGGCGTCGCATGCGGCGTCGCGCCCGCAAATGACGATGTTTCCGGGTCGTAGATTGGGACAACAGGCAACATGTAACCAAAAATAGCAGTAAATGTTCACGATTTTGTAGCCCACCTGAAATCCGGTACTCCAGTTGACAGGCTAACGCAGTTTACGAAAAACGCCGCGCCATCGCCGCCACGACAGAGCGGCAAATTACGATTGTCTTGACCGTCTTCCGCTTTCGCCAGGTCGAGATGGAGCTCCCAAACAACACCTTTAGATATCACAAATCTAAAGAGGGTGCGCATGTTATCAAAGGGAGATAGATGAAGAGACAAAAAAGAACTAATAACGATCGAATTTAAAAAAATGCGTTAGTGAACCCGCAAGAGTTGTAAACAAAGGAACTCACAAGTGAAGGGCCATGTAGCTCAAGGGCGACCGTGGCTATAAAAGCTGCAAGCCTTTAGTAGAATCCGCTGGTCCGTTGGAGGAGACGAGGACCGCACATGCGATCGATCAGCCTGATCATAGTTGGTCAAGGTTGGTCAAATGTTGCGGGGCAAACACACACGCGCCAAAACTGAAGATTGGGTTCAAGGCTTTAATGGAAATCGATTCGAATCCCTTTCGGATGCGCCCCGCCTTCTACTTTCATTCCAAGAGTAGTAGTAAGTAGTAGTCCGCCAATAGTATTTTTTTTTGGACTTTCGTCTATAAAACTTTACTGTTAGGGCAGCTAATGAATGGTACACATCTCTGATCTTCGACCCATGTCAAGTCTGCGCACCAATTAGTCCACTCATTAAGCTGAACGCGGCGACTGGTTTGTGGTGAGAGCCAACAGAGGGTCCGAGCACTAGACCGTAATCTCGGTTGGTGACACCACCATCTCACCATCACCATTACTGAGCAAAATATTGTGATAGATTTCGGCACCTGTTTCCGTGCTGCCAAAATCGCGATTAAGCTAAAAACGGGGTATTCACTTATGTTGCCGTCTCAATGGCCAGTATGTCAACGGGGAAGACCTCCACATGAAGACTGTTAGTGCTTTTGGTGTGGTGGCTTTTCATTTCTTAAGCATTTTTCAATTCTAGGGCGATGCTAATGTAAGAGACGCAGAAGAACTCTCGCTGTCTAGCCGCCGCTGTACGCCATAAGCACGCTGCCCCCGTGAAGGACCAGTCTTCTAAAAATTTCTTCGAATTGACCATGAGCGGAGGGGATAAAAGATTCTCTCCTACGTGCTATCCTACAGACTGTTGACTGACTGAGGCTGCACCCACACATGGTTTCCTAGGGAAAAGCTAAGCAGGTCAACAACGCAGAGAAGCTCTCGCAATCCCTGCTTTTTCCAACCAGAACATCACATGATTACACTGCTTTTCGACTTTGACCCACAGACTCGCTTTTAATTCGTAAAATATTTTTCCTGAGCTGTATGAATCTACCTTTTTAGGTTCATCCCAAATGTTCCCACAGTACCTCACTACGAGGCAGTCAGAGACGCAGAGACACTCTCACCGCTTGCTGCACCGTCCGTCACTTCCAGAAAGGAACACACCCCTTTTCCCCTGCTTTTGACTGATTGATCTCGTTATTTCACCCTACTCTTCTTGCAAAACGTCATCGTGGTGGCATAGAGACGGAGGAAACACTCCCACCGTCTGCTGTACCACCTGATACCTCTTAAATAAGACTTGCTTTTTCACCGTTTGTGACCCTTAGTTTCTAATGAAAATTCACCACTCAGGTAAACACGCAGAGGACACTCTCGCCGTCTGCTGCACCAGGTAGAGACACAAAGGACACTCTCGTTGTCTGTCACAAGCAAATATTTTCTAATCATTTATTTTGATAACTTGTAAACACGAAAAAGACACTATAAAGAAGAAAAAAACATTGTACATACAAATGAAGAAACGCTTCACTGATGATAAAGAAAGAATAACGGGACCAAATTTTGTTGGGTTCATGTAGGTGCATTGGGGAGGGGGAATACACATATAATATATATTTCTGCATATTTATAACAATAAAAGAAAAGAATTCGACCAATGATCGATTCCTTTCTTTCCATATCATCTGTGTCGGCACAAATGACTAAAAACCGAACGAAAAAGGACATACGTCATAACAAAACAGAGATGAGACAGCGATGAAACAAAGTGCGGGGAGGGGTAGTAGGGGACGCCAGAAAGCCCTTGGTGCAAGGGTTTTCCCGGGTCAGGGAAGGGTTCCGGGGAAGCAGAGTGCTGATCAGGGCCGGGTCATATGTATGGGGGAAGCTGTCGCTACCGTATCCGAATCGAGGTCTATGAGTGGGGTTCTACAAGCGCTGGCGCTGAGCCTTATCGTTTCGCTACATATTCGTGAACGTTAGAAGCATCATCACACACATACATATTATTTATTAACTATTTATTAAAGTGCACACCGTAACGGCGCCAACACACTACACATAATTTGCGTCAATCTCAGAATACGGACGCATTTCGAGTGCTCACATATAATATAGTTCTAAATCATCTAAATGTGGGTGATGGTGCAAATAATGGTGGTGTATGTACAAGGAAATGCATCTACCTGGTGTCAAATGGATTCTCATTCTCAATGAATGACGATGGGACATGTCACGAGCAGAGCGAAGCGAACGGGCGAGGCGAGCGAGCGAGCGAGTATGGGAGCTACCGACGAAGGGGACGAGAGGTCTGAGAATGGGAGGAAGGGGCTTGGATTGTACCCGGTTGCTGGCGATCAGCAAGATATCATCACAATAGCAACAACTGCGAGGTAGCCCATTATTATCCGATAATAAACATCATCATTATCATCATACAAATACAAAAACAATGAAAATGAAGAAAAAAGGAAATAAAAATCGAAATAATAGAAATCTTCAACGACTCGTTTGCAAAAGGGACGAGGTGATGTCAGCGGACGACAGCAGAATTGGTGTGATGTGATGTGCAATTGTGGGGAATCGGGCCGGGCAGGCAGGCAGGGGGTATGGGTGGGGACGTGGGGGTAGGTCAGGGGGGTCGCGAAAAAAATCCACACACAAAAATAATCGTGTAAACGACATGAAGAGAACAAAAAAGCATGTGATGAACATGATGCACACATGAAGAACAATGAACCGATAACCTCATTACACACAGCTGAACGATGGTGACATAATTGGTGCAGAATTGGTGTAGAATGGTGTAAGTGGCGTCGATAAGGATTAGAATGAGAGACTCAACAAGGCAATAATGGACTGTAATTTGGGTTATGTTGTACAGAATTGTCCATGCACCCGCGCGACAGAACGCGAATATGCGACTGAAGTGTGAACGCATGGTAGAAAAAACGAAAACAACTGAGAAAATGCTCTATGTGCAGGGAAAACTAGCACAGATGGGGGCGTGGCTAACAAATGGGGCGTGGCTTCACATACATATAATTGTGTATGTACGTAGCCATTCGACAGTATGAAGAAGGGCATATGTGTAAGAAGGTGGATGAATGGGTGCACGGCACTCAGAGATTGTCGAAATTGAGGCGATGATCGGAGGTTTGAGACAGTTCGTGTCGTAACAGCGATTCGACTTCAAAATCCATAAGTGGTTGATCGGGCAGTGTAAGACTTTCGAGGTCTGACGGCAACGCTGCAGCCGCTGCGACCGAATTCGCTTGTGCTACCGCGGCACATGACGAAGGTGGCAGCAGGTGGCCGCTATGATGACCAGGCCACGGCGAGTACGTCTGGTAGGACAGCGGAAGCCTGAAATAAATGGCAGCAGTAGATGAAAAGTTAATCACCAGAAAGAGGGCATAGGTAGTTTGGGGGTGCCAGGCAGCGGTGCAACTATGCCACGTCAATTCTGCTTGTCTGCGTCCTCTCACCCAGAAGGAAAGCAGCGTATGCACGCGTATCAAGCTTTCAAAAGTCGTGTCAAACAGGACACTGAGGGAGTGCGAACAAAACATGATGTGGCTTATTCGCGCCGCCGCCTGGCACCCTCGAACTACCTTTGCACCAGAAAAGGTCCAGAAGTTGCGCATGGCTCAGTAGGGTAGCGCCCAAATACTGCGAAATAGCAGCTAACTGCTCATGCAAGCTGCCAGGAAAAAATAAGCGTAATCGAGGCCTAGCTCTCAATGTAGCGGCACATTCTACGACAATCTGGTGGGCGGGGACCGAAAAGGATCAAGTCTTCCTCGTTGGGGCAGCTTACCCTCTAGTACGCCGATGAGGAGGGGCCAATGAGGTAGGAGTCGCGAGTCTCACCCCATTTCGCGACCTCTAGATTATCGCCAAAATATGTCCATAACCTACTCAGAGTGAGGGCAAATAATGGAATTTTGCAGTTAGTGATCGATGCTTGCAAGGGGGGTCGACGCCAACCAATACACATGGATACATCAAGCGCGTTCATACTTCGCGACCTGATCGCGAAGAAAGCGCGACCGGAAGCTCGAGTCTGGATCACGCGATATCGCGAACTATGAACGCGCAGAACCACGACGGCACGTGACGACATGGATGGCCATAAAGACCAGAATCGAAAGTTATGTACGTTACCAACTTCCTTACCCATCGCTGTCCCAAAAGTCGCGCGTTAGGCGTTCGTTCGCGTAATTAAGCCCCAGAAGGCGAAATTCCCACATATAACCCTGTGATCATTTACCTCGCACTGAGGTAAGCGACCCGCACCCTACACTCACGTACAATTCATTCCATGTGTTCAGACGATTCTGTAGTTCATAGATAGCTGCCGCGTGCGGTCGCGATGTGTTTAGTGCAGCATCATGCCACGTTGTTGGAACAGATCTATGACAGAGTTCTTTCTTTATTTGCTCCTTTTAAAACATACATTCACCTATTTTCTTTGTGGCACGAAACCAGACTAGCCGCGTAGCGACCGCGCGCGCAGGATTTCATGAATTAAAGGGCCGCAAGATGGACTTTTGCGGGTATGAGTACAAGGGGGAATTTCTGATTACTTGACAACAATAATTTATATCCAGCCGCGACGCAACCGCACGCGCCGGTGACCAGTGATTTGCACTGGAGCTTGCAAAGAGTGAAAAGATGCTATGAACACTCACCCAGCTGACTGAAATTTCACCGATGCCAACTGCGATCGCAAAAGTGGATTTTGTAGTTGGGATTGGTTACGGACACTGCTCAGTTCGAGGTATGATGGCGGTTGAACACCAGGCGACTCAGTCTGAAAGATAGTTATCGATTGGTGTTCCTGGCAAGCAATCGTGCAACTTTCCGCCTCACTGTGCTCCCAATGTGTCCGTTCTTTTGCTTCGAATGCAGCCCACACGCCCGCCTTCAGAGAAAGGCCATTCATCCCATTTACCCTCCCTTCTTCCTCTACGGACAAAGAACGATAGCAATTAGTTTCCAGTAATTACTACTCTCACTGAATGAATGGCTACGCATGTGTTCGCAATCAAAAACAATAACACACTAGTACAATAAGAGAGCACAGCGAGTCGAGAGAGCGCAGAAACACAAAAAATACAAAGAAAAACGCAACAGCTGGCACAGATCTTACCTTGACCTGCTTGGGTTCTTGCTTCACACCGTTCATCATGGCTCGACACGAGTCGATTCGCATCTGAAACTTTCAATTTTTAATTTTTCACAGAACGCTGCAGCATTTTACGCTTTCAAGTGGTTCAAGTATTCGAATCAAAGAAAACTACAGGAAAAAAGCCAGAAAAATGCGCCCGAATCCACTACTTCCTCGCACGATTATCGACCGGCGAATCAGTCAATCGATAATCGTGCTAGTAACTCACACGTATCGCATAGAACCGATGGGCTAATCAGTCGAGGGTCGCACGAAGACTGCCTAACCACATCGTGCGAGATCAGTTGCCCACTCGATCGATAAACGCACGAATTTGACTGACAGACCAATCGATGATCGTACGACATTAACTGATCAGACAATCGATAACCGTGCAACAGTTCGGAGAACCAGTATTTGGTTTAAGCTGCCTATGCCCTTGCGAAGCGGACATGTGCGAACTACACCCTTCAACTGGACGAAATTTACTCGGTGCGAAATTTCGGTCTTGCTAAATTTTTTGGCCATTTAACTATTTGAAAGATGTTAACGCGAAAAGATTTCGTTTGTAATACATGACCACTGCGCGTGCGGCTGCGCAGCAACGAATCCATGCGGAAACATGGGAATTGCGTTTAGAAAAGCATTGACAGGTAGAAACAAGGATAAGCAGCAATTCCTATCCCGTTCTTACAGGTCACAATGCCATCGCTTCGCGACCGCGCGCTCCTGTTATATGATCTTCATGCAATGAGGGCATAGCTATCAGGGCAGCTACAGAAGATTCGATTGGAATACTTGAACCATTCAAAAAACATTTCATTTACTGTACCTGGTCGGTTCGATCCAGAATATCCGTAGGGATGGGAGCGGCATGATTGGAGGAGTTCGCGGCGGCAGCAGCGGCAGCCGCAGCGGTCGACGCCGCGGCAGCGTCGTTTACCCAACTGGGGAAATCGAAGTCGTCAAATGGATGTTCCATTGACGGTGAGACACGGGTAGATGAACCAGGCACCGAGAGATTTGATTGGGTCCTGGGACTGAAAACAATCGGATATTTGAGAGGTACTTCGATAGACACGGACGAGTTGTCCGACACTCAGCGGAAAACTCGTCCAGAAGCAGAGCATCCAGGTGAAACAGAGGAACTCACCGGAACATCGAGTCAAACGACGCATGCATTGCCTCGTCATCGCCATAAATATCATGCGACATAACAGATGCCTAGACAGTAAATATATTACCATTATGTGAAGGTTATTGATTGATATTGATTAACTGAAAATACCGAATGCCTACCTGAGATCCAGCTAAGCTCGACACACCGCTATGCAGGCCTCCTCGAATATCATGGATTCGTTTTCGAGCACCTTTCAGTTTCTTACTGAGGGTGGCCTGAAACGGAACATATTATTGAATAGTCATAGAAAACAATCTTTTTTTTCGAAGGAAAAGGTCCAAAAGCAATTTTCATCATCGATACTGCCTGGAAATTTTGATCTTGGCTAAGCTGAGCAAATTCCCTACCTACAAAAGCAATCAGATGCAAAAAAACCACCCGCTGAGTGGAACGTCGGCACCCCCCGTCGACATGGCCGCATTGTTCTCGATCAACCAATGACGGATTACTTTAAAGGCCCATTCTAAATGCGAATGTTCGCTCGTGCGCAAGAATCCATCTGGTACCAGTTTGTCCAGTGACCAGTTAGGTCATATGAAGCCCAGAGCTGAGAATTGTCCGCCTATCGACTTGGCTAGCCAACTTATTCGATACAAAATATAGGTATCGATTGATCAGTTTACTACACAGACATCCATATTATCTATAGAAAACGCCCGGCTTTTACTGGAGTACAGTGTTTATGCAGCTCCACACGGCTCCCGCTTGAAAGCGGGATCACGACGGGACAGGAGCTCGGCGCATGAACTTCGGCAGAAGTCCGCTGGGCAGGGGGGGGGGGTATTTACATGGCTCCCCG
>MU913644.1:5853-28144 GCA_036418165.1 Cooperia oncophora | reverse complement strand
GGTGAAAAGGCAGAATCACTTTGTACTTGGCAAGTCATAGCCAGGCTTCTTTGCCATCTTCCTGCGAATTGTTGATCGATCACTTTTGGACCCGCTTTCAACCCCATCCAAACTTGTGAATGTCGAAGATGTTTAGATAGCATAAGTGGAAAAAAGGCGCAGTTCGGCGACTGGGGGCATTTTGCAGTTTTGCTACTTCCCATCGATGTGTCGACCCATCTAGAGAGCCTTTTCGTGGGTTGACAGGCACACTGTGGCTCGACGAGCTTGCTCCAGCTTCACAGGAGTTCACAGGTTTCATCAGGTAATGTATGCAAACCGGAACTAGTGGTGGAATGAAAGTGCAAAATGCCCCTCGTCGCCGAACTGCGCCTGGAAAAAAACCCTGCCCAAGAGCACTAAGTAGGTTCGATGGGAGTCTGAGGTAAGCTGTCCTGGCCAAAACCTAGCCTGCTTCGTTGGCGTGAAAGGATTTGGACCAGGACCGCGATTGTAATAGCAACCACGCCTTTTTTCGGCAGTCGTCAAATTCTGCCGTATATCTGTTCGTAGAAGCCTAAAAGCTCACACTTGCATCATTGGGAGGCGGAGGAGGAGCCGAAACGACCGTAGTCGCGCGAAAAGCGGCACGTCGTCCCGATGAATAATGAATGAGCGGCGTTCTGAGAGAAACGGGATCGAGTAGCGCCGATCACGCCTTGTTGAATCAACACCATATATTATTCGCATAAAGCGGATGCAATGAGACGAAGGCTGCCGCCGCGAGCAAGGAGTCCCTGGGCAACCCTGGACCAACACTTCTGATGGGTTAGGCGTTGGTCGTAGATATACATTAAGTGTGTACGAAGCACGCCATAATCTATAACTTCGGCTTCTAACGCAGGAGGAACATATTACCACCGACAAGGTACGTTGTGCATTGGTGAGTCCTCCACAGAAGCGCTTGGAACGC
This sequence comes from Cooperia oncophora, assembly GCA_036418165.1. NCBI lineage: Eukaryota > Metazoa > Nematoda > Chromadorea > Rhabditida > Trichostrongylidae > Cooperia > Cooperia oncophora. Next base: position 27,192 of record MU913644.1, on the reverse strand, counting down.
CGGAGGGTCGGTATTCTGTCGCTGGAGGAGAAGAGGGATAATATTAGGTTGTCCGGAAAGGAATGCGCGTTCGAGCTTAAAAATTTTTTATTATAAAAACGAAATTAAACAAGATAAATTCAAAAGACAATCTCCATTAGTATCAATGACTTGTTGTCAACATTTATGCAAAAAATGGATTCCTCTTCTGAAGAACTCGACCGGCTGCGACTCAAAGAAGTTGGACACCCAGAGTTGGACCTTTTTCGCGGTTTGTGAATTTTCTCTCGGCCAGGGAGTTCTGCATCGACCGGAACAGATGGTAATCGATGGTGCCAGGTCTGATCTGTGTGGCGGATGAGGCAGGACTTTCCAGCCCAATTCCTCAATTTTTTTCTAGAGTGATTTTCGCCACATGTGGATGAGCGTTGTCGTGGATAAATTTTGTCGACGTCGTTTCGACACTTTGAAGACGCAGTGCTGGATCCATGCGGTTCAACTGGTGTTTGCAGATGTCCGCCGTAACCGTCTGACCCGATTCCGGAACTTCAAAGTACATCAAACTTGCTATTTCACCCAAACACGAGCATCAGCTTTTCTGCCGCGGTATAATCAGCGTTTCGGAAGTCCGTTTTGGAGGGTCACTGGAGTCTAACCACTGTCCTTTTTTCGGTGCGTTATCGAAGCAGACCCTTTTCTCATTTGATGTAATAATAGAGTCGGAAAAACGCTGTCGACTCAGCTGGTGCGGCACCCGCTCTTCCCAACTTTTTTTTCCCCAAAAAAAGCAAAGTAGACATGGACAAAAATATATCAAAAGAAGCACAATAAAAATCTCTTTCTAATAGACAAAACTGTCTCCAAAAATCTTCTATAGTAGGAGAGAAAAAATGGACAAGTTCAAAAAATTCAACGCGCATTCCTTTCCGGACAACCTAATATTACGCCATAATAGGATTTTCTGCTTGGTGATTTCCATGCGTCATGCGTTCCGTTCTTCCTAGGTGGTCGCGCTGGGGAGGACCAGAGGAGGGAATTGGTGGAGAGAATCGTGTTCGAAAAAAATCCTCGTTTCAATACGTTGCGCCCCTAACCACAGCTCTCTTTAGGCCGAGAATCATTGGGTCAGTATGTTCGCCCAAATCGCACGGTTCCTTTGGCAGGCACCCCGAAACTTAACCACCTCTCTGGATCATGGCCCTTCATGATTGGGGACGAGTTGAAGCGAGGTGAACATATTCCAACAATGCTTGGCATAGTGGCGGAAGCATTTCTGGCCTTCCTAGCTAGGTTAACGATCCCAGTTCTATTTTCGCGCGTGGGGGCTTTCGGGTGGGGCCGAAGCTAAATTTTTGAGCAGCGATTCCTAACGGCGAGAATTTTCGGAAGATTTTTCACAAAACACTTACCGTACTCCAATTGGTAGCGTAAGATGGTCGATACAACGATGAGAAGAAGTACAGAATAATCGGTTCCGTGAAGACGAGTGCGATCCACGTGAGTTTCGAAAGTGGCGAGAAAATGCGCCACGTCAGAATGGCATGAATCCAAGCTGAAAAAAATGAGGCTGAGCGCTAATAGCCTTGAGGGGGCACACCTGTAAGCCCTTGTCAGCATATCAAATCCTATATAAGTGTAAATACTGGACAACCTTGGCGAAACCATGAAAGCCCCGTTATCACCTGCCAAACACTCCGTAAATTCCTGTCAAACTTGTCGAAATTACTCGTCAGGTTTGGTAAAAAAATAAAGAATTGGTGTTTCCGTGACGCTACTACCATGTCATCAACTGTGACAGGAGTTTGCAAGGTACCTGGCAAGGATTTACAGGACTTGCAGGGTGAGACACGACTGCACAAAGACAAACGAAAAAGCTTCCAGGTACAGTTCGTCCCCCTGCCCCAGTTATGAGCGCCTGAGGTTGGGCAAAATAAATAAATTGCTGGATGCTACAGTCAAAGGCATACTTCCCCATGATGGGGAAATTTGGCCATATCTCTTGATAGGGAAACTGCGGCGTCCTGCACCACATAAATATAAGGTCATCGGGTAACATCAATCTGTCTCCTTATATTTATAACAGAAAACCCATCTGGAAGGGGCATGGAGGACAATTTCAGAACCTAGTCCTAGGGCCAAGCGTTCACGGAATCTGCGACGAAAGGGTCGCATGTGACTGTAGACATTTGTAACACGAACCCTGTCAATGTTTTAAGGTGACTTGGTGGTAGGGAGGAGACGGTACTGCACAAATGAAATACAAGCTGTCCAAGGAAGGCCATTACCTACAGAAAGAGTGGACATCTTGATAGCCTACAAGGTGGGGAGGGGTCATATGGAGACTTCTTTCTTGAGAAGGTGACACCGACCGAGCGATTTTCACGTGACTCTTGACCCTGTCCTGCTCTCTTTCTCTGATTGAAGTCTCTAACATTCACAAACGAAATACAAGGTGTCCAAGGGAGGCCACTTCTTATGAAGCTTCTCAGGGTCGTTATTACCAACTTTTTTGGCTGGCCTTTTTAGCGATGATTTTGTTCTTTTTTTTTATTTGTTATATTTATATTTATATTATTTTTATTTTTTTGTTCCCTTTCCTTCCAGGATCCAAGCGCCCGTAGCCGAAGCCGCTTCACTTCTCGTTAAGGTCGCCCACTTTTCCTGTCGCCTTAAAAAGCTAAAAAAATCAGAAAAAGCTTACTGCAGAAATGTGAAGATGACTTACAAAATGAACCATGATGTGAGAGGTAGAGGAAGGAAAGAAGAGAGATGGCCCAAAGGGGTCGATGAAAAGCGGCGTAGAAGGCCAGGAACACCGGATGGCCAACCGAAGAAGTAGCGAAAGGGCATGAAACGGAGAACATGAACGAAACAGTTCCTACAGCGCTTGCCCACAAGCGGAAAGCATTACCGTGAACAAATGAAAGGGAAATTAATCGAAATCATGCGCTATAGGATGTGCGACAAAAAACAACACTAAAAAACAACAAAAACATATCCGCGCACACGCGTACTTATAGTAGGGGTATTTTCTAGATAGTTGACTCGAACAACGTATCCATGTCTCTGTTGATGAGAGGGCGTGTTCTGGCACTTCCTTCAAGGGTCGCGCGGAGCTGCTTTTCCTTGTGGGATATTTTCGCTTTGAGACACTTGTAAGCATGTCTTTGTCCAGCTCGGGACAGAATGAAAGTTAGCTCAAATGGAGACATCCCGCCAAAGGTATCTCGCGTACGCAGCGCACCCCTGATCCATTCTCCCGTGATACGGCTACTTCGAGCTTTTCAGCACATTCGGTAAAAGGAAACCAAAGGAAATATGGTTCAACTTGCCTTTCCAAAAATGTCTTTGTATAGCATACCATCCTCATTCCACATGCATACACCAAACAGAAAACCAACTATGGTTGGTGAAGCTCTGGTCAGTGGTGACACAAGCACCTCATTCAGCATACGCTCGGTCTGCTCAACCCTAAAATTCTGCCAAAGTAAGTCGCTAATTAGAATTACTTATCAAAATGTACAAGTACGTCGTTTCTTTCAAGATACAGTACCACTTTCTACATAACCTTTTCAGAAATTTCCCGAGGTCTCCTGCCATGAAAGCCGGCTATCGATCCCTTCGCCGAATGCGCCACCGCCACTTGCTCCGCCCATACTATGTTAGTCAGGTAGGCAGCGCGTGAAAAGGCGGAGTTGTAGCGTGCACTGGCAGAACAGGCCTTTCCTAGCCCTAACCAAGCGCATGATCCTACATTGGGATGACCGCTAAGCATGGGCCGTATATTGGTTGCCCTGGAGCAGGTGCCCCCGGTCGCATCAGAACGCGGAAAACTTTTGAAGGAGCTCGTATTTTGCAGGGATTTTCTACAGTGGTAGGACCCGCTGCGGACCCACGATGGCATTAATTGGTGAAGAAGGCCGCCTTGGTAGCAATCCAATCACGCCCCACTCTTCACTTCATGCATTGCCGGGATCACGGTTGTACAAGAGCCATGTTTTTCTAGGTAATTTACTCCCTCCGCCCGTACTACTGGAGCTCAGCTAATCGGGCGAGCCGGGGCAAAGGCAAAAGGGCTTGCCCGCGGTAGTTTTTACATCCAATACATGCAGCAGCGCTCTATCTTTGCCCTGTATTCGAACTTCTTCTCTCAGGATCATTCAAGTTAGAGTTCTGTTTTAGGGCTGCGTTACTACTGCGGCAGCGTAGCGTAGCGCTTCCAGCGTACGCCAGCGGCAGTGCCGAAGAGAGGATGCATATCGATCTAGCTTCACCAGCGTCACCAGCGGCACGCTGGCGTACGCTAGCGGCACGCTAGCGTACGCCAGCGTTTCTCCAGCGTTTCACCAGCGTTTTGCTAGCGCTTGCAGCGGCAGGGGAGTAGAGACTATGTGGCCGTGAGAGACGCGGAATCGACGTGTATTAGAGACCATGTGGCCGTCGGAGACGCAGAAGCGATGTGCATTGTAGAGACTATGTGGCCGTCGGAGACGCAGAAGCGATGTGCATTGTAGAGACTATGGGGCCGTCGGAGACGCAGAAGCGATGTGCATTGTAGAGACTAAGGGCGAGTGAGAGACGCGCAATCGATGTGTTTTGTACCCTCCCAGCTCTCCCATGGTCTCTACTCCCCTGCCGCTGCAAGCGCTAGCAAAACGCTGGTGAAACGCTGGAGAAACGCTGGCGTACGCTAGCGTGCCGCTGGCTGTGACGCTGGTGAAGCTAGATCGATATGCATCCTCTCTTCGGCACTGCCGCTGGCGTACGCTGGAAGCGCTACGCTACGCTGCGCTACGCTACGCTACGCTGCCGCAAAGTATAAACGCAGCCTTACTGGGATGTTCTGGTGATACCCACCTCGCATTCCTCAGATGAGGTCACACCTCAACGATCTCAAAACTGCTTGGCAATCGTTGCTTCCGATCCTCGAAAAAATTCAAATTAAATGTAGTAGCTCACGTACGGTGGTTCGACGGTGAAGAAGCGCGAGCCGGCGGATAAAGAGCAGCCATCCAAAGCTGCGCATAGAAACTCCATGAAATCGAAACGACATGATGATGACGGGCAACGACTGGAATGTTGAATTCATGGTGAGGACGAGCAAGCTCATGGGATAAAAGCATTGGCACACGCATCGTTTTTGGCAGAGCCCTTCAGGAGGGGAAGGGGGGGGGGAGGGTATCCCGTGCTTCAACGAGAAAAAATTCTTTCTCCAATAGGAGGCAACGTGTCTCGCACCTCGATAGTTGAAATAGAGAAAGCAGTTAGTTTGACTGGGTGACGAACCACTACATGCTCCGGCCTTGCGCGCCAGTTCTAGAAATGTGTCTTGGGGAAAGACGTCTACGAATGGTTGCGTATTTGTGGGAATAGATTTGCGAAAATTAAAGTTAGATTAGTGCCGTGGTTTGCAGCGCGTATTGCCTCGCCATCCTGATGCTGTATTCCTAAATAGAGGACCCTATCTGACTGAGGAGGTACCGTTTTCAGCCCCGCTCGTGGAAACCTGTTTTGCAATAGACACTACTTGTATTCATAGTGAAAGAGAGCTAGCATATGACAGAAAACAGTTTGCGCGACCAGCCGCTTGGCAAGGTAGCGTCTAGTTTTGCTGCCACATATATCAGAACCACAAAGGAATGAATGTAGAGCGCTCTCTACGATGAGAGACGACGTAGCCAAAGTCGACACACTTCAATATGAACACATTTTAAGCCCTTCTGATTATTCTCGAAACAGGAATGTGGTGCTGTTCGGCTTGGGAGGTGCATTTTGCATTTTCGCTAGTTTCTTTTGCATACTTTGGTGAGACCTGTGAACTCCTGTGAAGTAAAATAAAATGACATGGTGCCCACTTTGGCTAGCAGGATTTAAACGCCGGGCGCTTGGACAAATGGCTAGACCAGGTGTTACGGAGTACAGTTAGTGCCATCCACCAAGCGCGAAACTGCGGCCTAGGATGTAAAACTAAATGTGCGAAGACAATTGATATGTTTGTTTACCGCTGACTTTTGACACCCGGTAAAGAAATTGTTAATAAGATAAATAAAAGTATTTTTTCACAATTGTTCGAGCACCGTTCCATGCTGAGAAAGATCGTTCATACATTGCGAATCCATAGCTGTCATTATCATATCGCTGCCATCCGGCCGACCAACGCCCTATTTTGCAGCTGGCGTGCGCAAGAACGTTCCATACAAAATATTGTGAAAAGTACTAGGAATGCAGAGGAGGCATGGTGCTGCGGCAGACATAGAGTCGCATGTCGTCTGATGCACCTTGGCGCCTTTCATCGGAATAGCGCTCACTGCGTCTTTCCTTCAGCAAGTTTGTCTTACAGTGGCGTTTATACTTCGCAATTTTGTTGCTCTGGAGCGCGCCAGCAGATCAACACTAGGGCTGACAGTATGGAAGCTCTTTCAAGAACAGATGTTAGTTAAAGAAAAACGTGGCTGGCTTCGCCACCCCGCCCACCCCCTGCTCTTCCCACACGGCCTAACTCGGGTAGAACATAGCGCCGGGGCAGCGTATTACGCCTTACTGCCCCGAGTCATCCGTAAATAGGCCAGTCGGCTGACGACTGTTGTCTCCTGGGGTCGAGAGTGCTGTGAAAACTGGATCTCGCAGGTAGTCGACCCGGCTGAACACGATATCGCATCGGCTCGACGCCGAACCCTGGCGCCCGCCGCGCAACGGGCGGGCGGCCTGCGCCAAAAATGATGTCGAAATGCACCTAGGATGCGGCCTGAAAAGCTTGCTCCCAGCGGTGGGTCTTTGACCGCGGCCTGATGACGAATATCATATCCGCTAAGCGCAAAACCTCCTGCCGCCCGCGCTACAGGTGCTGGCGCCAAAATACCCCAGATCACCGGCGCCTGTGGCGGGGCGCCAGAGTTCGGCTATGCGAATGTCTTATTCGCATTCAGGAGGTCAAAATACCCCAGGAGACAACATTTGAGCCAAATCTATCCACGGAGAAAAAAGTCGGTCAGAAACTGGCTCAATTCGGGATTGTTGGGGCAGTAAAAGGGTAAATAGTGCCAAGCGCCCTTTACTCGACTTGGCTACTACTTCTCACACTGGCGATGAGAACGAGGGGGAGGTGTAAAAATCAGCCGGGAATCAGGTTCGCGACGGGCTTATGATATACGAAAACGATACGGTATCCGTGTGTATGCCAAAGAGACCTTTGCTGACAATTCAGGAACAGAATCCACGGATGAATAGTACACAAAAGGGCGTAAAGCTGCGCCAGAATCTGCCTTATAATACAATATTAATTCCTTTATCTTTTCATCAGTACACTGAACTGTACTTGCAGTTACGCTTGTCGTAGTACAGTTGATATCGTCACAGTCACTTGGAAAGAGGGGGGTCTATGGTGCAGATAAAGCAGGAGTGATGCCGTCTGCGTGGGCTTTCTACACTGGTTGTGTGCTTCCCTCAAAACCCATAACTGGCCGGATTGCGGAAGTAAAAGACCAGGCGGGACGCACCCCTTCGAACCGCCCCAACTGATTGCGACGATAAGAACCATACATGAAGGCCAACGGTTGTTTCAAAGGTAGGCTGGAGAGAACATTTCGTGGCTCTCCCACAATGACGTTTGAGCAGCTGCCCCGCCTCCTAGCTAACGCACACATTACCTTTGGACTAAATCAGAGCAAAATGTGTTTTCTACCTGAGCAAAGTGACTCGTATCACATCGACGATATCACTGACTGTAGCGACATCTCCATAGAGCAAATAAGTAGTATACAGAGCAGAAAGGGCCAAAAGGCCATCTATCAGATATGAATAGTTGTTAGTAGGGTGAGTAGCCAGCGAGGAGACGCCATCGTATGAAAACGCGACGTTCTCTGTAATTTTCAATCCTTACGCCTCAAAGATCTTGTATAAAGTAAATGGAACTGTAGACGAAGGTAAATATCTGATTCAAGGTTTGGCGAACGTACCCCTAGGTAGCACCCCTCGTCTCGTACATTGGCAATCCTCAGCGAGAGGGGTCGTGTTTGGTCACTGGAGGAGGACGCGTTCCTCTTTGAGTGGGAACGCTTTTTTCCAGTTCACCTTTTTCTCCCTGCTTTCTCGGTTTATCCCGTTTCACGCGCGAATCTGGCCAATTTTTGAAAAAGTCTGGGAGACTGGCAGAAAGTTGGACGGTAGGAAGGGTGGGCGATGTGTATGGGATCGCACCAGAGGAAGAATTCAGGGGGGGGAGTGTTGCGCAAAATCTTTCCCCAACAGCTGCATGTACATTGATCACACCGTCTGTTTCGGCAATTCCTTACCTACTGAAGGCGAGGAGAAAACCAGTCACAATGAATTCATTCAGAAAAGAAGTGGGCCCCTTGAGAAATCTTACCCCTCCCTCTCATTCGCAAAAGCTCCAGTATAATACTTTACAACTAACACTTTCAGCTGATACGTTGGGGGTTATTAATAGATTTCGAGAGCCACCTGAAAGTGCTTTTCAGGGAGAACCACTGGGTTTGGGTTAAAGGTAAAGTAACAAATAAATAGTATGCTAAAAGTGCACTCACCAATGTAAGGTTGCATATAGTTATAGACCATTGCCGTGGCCAACCAGATAAATGTGATAAATTCAAGACCATGAAGTGCATGAAGGCTCTGTGGAGCACTAAACTGTCGTAAAAATGCATGTATTAAGAAGTTCCAGAAAAAAATTTTGCTCCCTGATTTCTACATGAAATTGTAAAAAAGTAGAAATCGACAGACCGTTTAGTTGAGAGTGCCCGGCCGACATTCACTTTGATATTGAGACACATCCAGAAAGACGACTGCAGACTCAAGCACAGTGTGCCAAGCACCTGTAGCGCCAAACCAGAAAACATATCGTCACCTCTAATGTAATGGGGTCTTATTTGAATCCATGATGACCTTAGGGAGAAACTGGTATTGCTCCATGAAATTCACTATGTTATGCGATACGCAGTACCTACAGAATTATCGTCGAATTTTCCCAGTTTCTGCGCTTCCAAAATGGCCGTTGACACAATCTAGCTGCCCGACTCAGGGACGAAAAACTGCATGGCATGACGGTGTCTTCCTGGTGCTCTCATTTTGAACAAAACTAATTTGACAGGGACCCCAAATGCAACGCTGTTCACTATCCACAACGCGTCTCCCCTTCCTATATCATTTCGAGTCCTATGAAACGGATTTGAGTGGCCCTCTTTTCTTCGATGAGGAGCGCTCAGACGAGCTGACACGACGTTGCCACAGCCACGCCGCCCCCGCATCGCCCCCCCCGTACTTAATTATGCTAATGATCATATATACAAAAAGGAGTCTATGTACAGGAAAGCTCCTACAGTTAGAACGGAGAGACTTTGTTGCCCGAACCTTTCAGGAAATCTCTGGAGCGTTCTGCGGACTGCTATGCTTCCAACGCAACTTGACAGTAAATATGAATTTTCATAAGTTTTGTTTGATAGGCAATAAAGATTTTTCCATTTCACTTACAACATGATGAGAGCCGAAGTCGAAAGGCGAACGTCCAGCTCACAGTCGATTAGTGTTTTGTACGGTGAATAATCTGAAAAACGGGAACATTATATTCTGCGGCTCGGACTTCAGAAAAGAAATGGGCAGAGACTAACAATCAAAGGGCGCCCTCTAAAGCATATGGCCACGATAATTTGGTATCGCGTCTAAAGCCGCAAGCAAGGTGTATATAGCCTTACAGAAAATGGTGAAAAAAAAAACGGAAAATGAAATGAAACGGCCGAAAACATGCAAAGAAAGCCTTCGTTCTACAAGATTCAAAAAGCAATTTTGGACGAGTTTTTTCGTAAGTATCCCGCCAATAAGCGCTATGGTAGATACGGCTGCATTTATGTACACAATTATCCATGCAGCACCGCGGTCGCTTCATATCCATCCCTTCATTTCACATTTTACTTCGCAAATGAAGCAATACGAGCATGGGTACAGTCGTCCATTTGTGGCGGGCGCACGCGGTGGGCGTCCGGGTCGGTATCTTGCAGCTTAATAAGGCCTTATAAGGATGCCTTCCTTGCAAAAGGCGCTACGTCGTGCCTGCTCGGGGCGCGGACTGCCAAACATATTGATCCTCCTCGTCTTAATGTTAGGGACGTACGTGCCCTTTAAAAGAGTCATTTCGTAAAACTAGGGTTACTTTCACAAGGATGGGGTTGCGGCACTTCAAATATTAGTTTACCTCCGGCAGCCGTCCTTTCCACTTGAGGCTTAGGCAAAAAAAAAAATGTCATGTCGTCTCCGTTGCAACTCTCCCCTGAGGTTCTCGGTGCATAAATGAGATTTACAATGTTGGCAAGACCTTACCACCTACCACTTGGTAGTTCAGTAGCAGTTATGTCCCACCCAACTCAGCCCTCTCTATTACTCTAATAAGAAACACCTTGAACCAGTTGATGAAGTTGATCGTCCGTACATGACGTTGGCATACAAACCCCGAGAACTAATCGCCAGTGGATCAGTCTGTGCACAGCCCTCTTCAACCTGCAATGGATTGTTACCTACAGCAGTAGAAGAACACATCATTGCATAGATGAACTCACTAACGCATCCGGGATCTCCAGTTCCACCTACAGTTCACCGTCCGTTCAAAATTTGCCATCACTGAATGTTCAGCATTGAAGTGGAAAAATGGAATTAGATGAAGGAAAATGCAAATGGTCAAGCACACTTTGAAGATGGTTTTCAGGAAATAAGAAGAGGCTAAAAGGCACTCATCGCATTCAGTGCGCGCACGAAGAAATGGGCGGGAAACTCGCGCGCGACCGGCAAGATGGGCGGGACACTCAGAAACCACTCTGAATCGGTCTTATGCTACGTACCCTTTTCACTGGATGAGCGTCTCATTTTTTGACTTCTTTAGCAGGGTGTTCGCGCTAATGATGAATTGACAGTAGTTGTAATGAATGTTTCTCCACCCACGGAATGTGACTTTAAAACAGGTAATGATAAACGAAAAGAACTGCTGTTACAGCTGAGCATTCTGTACTGCAAAGCTGGACCTTTGGATGAGGAAAGCGATGACCGATCGGACAAGCTATCGAAATTCAAACAACCCTTTAAAACCCCTATAATCCATGATGAAAGGAACCGATGTCAGTCGCATTAAAAACGGACCGAGCTTGATGGCTCTTAATAACGAGTGCATTCAGTTCCCCTGAGATGGAGAGGGCGTCGCTGACTGCGCCGCAACCGGTGCTGCATGCTCTGATAGATTGTAGGATAAAATGCATTTCACTGGATATTTACATCGGAAACAGCCAATCCTCTTTTGCTGGACGTAGGCACGATAACAATATTCAAAAATCAAGAATATGCAACGAAAGCGTAGGCCGCCGCAATGTTTAATGAGGTACGCAGCCAGGCGCCCTCCCCATCTACGCGATATGGGAAGTTCGTGAAAAAAAAACGAGACCTTAGGTATTAATAATAGTAAATCAAATTCCCGGGCAATATTTCTAAAAGGGAGTTATATTGGCGAGCCATGCTCCTGGAAGGGAAAATGGGCGCACGAATAGATTGAAAAATATGTCAAAATGGTACCTTCGTAATTTCGAACACAGCTCGTAGTCACCTAACCAGTAGTAGTTGCCGTCACTGACTCCAGCCGCAGGCTTCCCAAGAGAATCCCACCCTAAACTCCAGTGATTTCAATCGCATTTAAGATTGTGGCAATTCATCCTTTCTCACAATCCCTGAACTTTGAAAAGTTCTCCTTTTGACCCTGCTTTTCAATAGCCGATAATTAAATTTCCGACCCGCTCGCTAAAGCCAACATGCTCGTCTCAATTTAAGGCGCGGTCCGCGATCAGGTATCGAAATTGGAAATATCGCGTCAGGAGGTTAGTGTGTTCCGTGACGAACAACCTTGTACCGGTTTCGCGGCCAAAAAATTTTAAGAGAGGGGCGAGGCGCCTATAGTGCATTAGAAGTTCAAGTGGTATCTCCCTTTTCCAGTGATCCGCCTCAGACTCCGCCTTCCAACTCCGCCCCAGTGAAAAAACGAGGCTTGCCCAGAACGAAAAGCATGAAAATCTCACTTGTACGATCGTAGAGTTCTCATCGGTGAATCAGCTGTCTATGAGAGCCCTAGTGTTGCGAGGATAGAGATAACTGAAAACACGCTGGGACTTGAGCTAGGAATCAAAATTCGCTTCTATCTAAGGCAAGCAGGGCATGGTATTTTGTCTTTTTTTCTTCACTGTCGAGTTACTCAACCCCTTGTCGTCTATGTGGAAACCCCTAATCCACTATCTGAGATGGGGATAATCGCGGGATCTGCCTTTAACGTACTGAAGAGCTCTCTGGTGCCATACAAAGGCGTTGGGAGCTACCCAGCCCCAGAGGACTCTTTAGGAACCAAAGGGCGAACGGAAGTGGATTCTTCTTTGGCTTCTCCTTATGTTTTCACTTTCGTAAGATCACGGGCGCAGTCATCACCTAAAATCTCCTCCACTCATCTTTCTGCCAGGTAACGTCCCTGCCGGTTGGAGGCGAAAATACGCCCCCCCCTCGAAGTTTTCATCCGGAGCCGAACCCCTCTTCCCCCTTAACACCACCTTTCCTAGTTTCGACATATTTTCCCAATTTTTCAGTCTCCAAGAGAACAACTACGCGCAGCACGGAGAGGTGAAGTTGTGAGGGGGCAGAGGGCAGATAGGGCATGTGTAACGGCACGAACCAGGGAAAATCAACAACCGGAAACATCCCCTCGCCGCTCGGGAAAGGTCTCAGGAAGCAATACTGACCCTCCCTCATGACAAATACGACCCCTAATGTACTACGCCGTGCCTTGCTTTCTGCACCAAAAACTCGACACAATGAAAAGAGTTTGGGCAATAGAATCAGAAAAAATCACTTCAAAAACTGACATGAGATAACCCATTTGTTGGATTCCCACTTGTGAGCGCATTCCGAGCAACGAGCTGAACTCTCACTTTGTCCCGAGCAGAATAGTGCATCTAAATAACAAAATCAGAGCCATAGTTTGAATTCTAGTCGTCGAGTTCAACCTACAGAAAGCCAGTCAATGAAGTACACCCGAAAAAAATTTAAGTACTTTAGAGAAACTGTCTCGCTGAATGGAAGGTAAGTGTGCAGCCTTGTTCGCTGCGGATGCTGGGGCGTGTCAGGGGGCTGGGCTTGGCACGCCGCCAGTTCGTTATCCACAAGTTGTCGAAGCGAGTAAGGCGCACTGATATGCTTACCGCAAGCTTCATCAGTGACTCCCAGAACAAGTTCTTCGAAGTCCCTCGCGGCAGTGTTTCTTCACATCTAGCTGACGGGAAAAGTTACCTAAAAGTGGTGTAAGTAAACAGCAGCCAAAGATTTCCAGAAAGAGCCCAATATCTGATAATCTGACAAAACTGTGGCATGGTTTCCAGATTCAGATGTGGTATAGACGGGCAACTTGTACTGATCCAAAGGGCGTGTCGTAGGTGGCGACTCTGAGGAGCACAGCGACAGCATACGGACGAGGACAGTAGAAGTAGCCACACCATTCCTCGTAACACCTGAACGCAGAAGCCCACACAGGGTCTTGAGCGAACTCTGAAAAAATATTTCATTCAAAAACAAAAGAGTGACCCGATGTCGTAACATTGAAGCAACCGACTCGTCATCAGCCATTCTCACACAGAGCAGAGAAGGAAGAGTGAAAGCGAGTATATTCTGAGTTTGTTTGCGAGCAACAGTAGATACGCGATGCGCCCAGAAGCGAACGTCTTCTGACTCCTACGACTGTCAGAAAGGAAATTGAAAGAATGCGGTGCTGGACTGAGGCGCGGCCAAGCAGCCTTTCAAACCCACTATGCAGGGTGCGCCATCAATTGCATATTATATAATTAATAGAAAGCGCTACCCTGCTGCGCTCCTGTTACGCTCGCTTTCAGACGCCCTCTCCTGTGCAAGGATCACGACTATACGTGCGAGTAGATCAACTTTTGGTGCTATTATGGCTCTTTCTTCGGGAATAATTCCCTCACAAGTGCAGTTTAAGGTTGGCCCATAAATAATGGGTTCTTTCTCGACACAAATTTTTTTGCCTGGAAAATGACAGTTGTCCCAATCATGTTCGTACAGTGTTGAAACGTACATAATTTTTTCCGCACTATGAGACATTTTAATTGCCTTCTTACTATTTCTCGACTTGTGTCGATTTTTATTTCAATGAAAGGGAAATTCGGGTCGACTCGGGTCGACCCAAAAAAAAGAGTTTTCGACAACTTCTTCAAGAATTTTATCTCGGCTCTCAATCTACAGTGGAAGCTCAAACCTTGTGGTATACTGAGCCAAAAGAAGGGTGGTCTTATAAACAGCTTGAAGTTGTTCAAAGCGCTCAAGGAGTGAGAATTCGACCATGCAAAGAGTAGATAAAAGTGTTTTCGCTGCCATCTGCACTGCGGATGTGGGGGAAATGACAGGGGCATAGGTTGGCCAGCCTTTTTTTCATCATTATTCGCTTGCTCGTTCATTAATTGGTGGAACACGGGAACGCACTGTGCCAAACCGAATACCTTGACATGACTACGAAAGATGCGAGTTCGTTTTGATAGGTTGATCTTGACCCCTTCCCTTTGAGACCTATCCAACGGCATTTCCCTTTTATCAGGAACTCTGTAATTTCAATATGAGGATTTCGCTCCATTCAGCGACGGAACAGACCTTGTCCTTGGAGCAGAGTAAAGCCACCTTGCATTGTACGCCCTTTACTTGTAAATTTTCCATAGAATGCTCCGACAATTTGAAATTTTTCGGATGATTGAAGATAAAAATTATGTTCAAAACCGTGGAAAATTAGGATCAACCAAAAGATTTTGATTTCTTCTCGTTCTCCTATTTTTCTTCTTCTCGCTTTCTCTCTATTGCCATGCCATGAAATTTTTTCAACTCTTCACTTACTTTTCTTCTCTCCAGTCACTTTTCTAAAACCCGTTACTGTAGCTAGAAAAAGGTTACTGAAACAAAAAAAAATAACCAGGTACAGTAATCAACGAATAATTGATAAAAATGAAAATCTTTTTTGAGGTACTATCACCGCTGTGGCGATAGTTAGCTGGCGATCGGAGAAAGCCAAGTACGGGCAAACACGAAGACTGCTGGTGGAATGTCGCCAGTTAGGCTTCGGGCCTCTGCGAGCAGCGGTTGTTATCCAAATGGTGCCCTGAGCTGCGGTGGAGAAGCAAATATCTGCTCCGCCTGCTGGTTTTGGGACCAACATGCTTAGCGATTTTCAAACCCTCTTTGCAGTTGAATACAATAGGGTTCGTAGGTTACCACAGCGCTGAGAAGAAGAAATTCCATTATGGGAAGGGAGAAAGAAACCCCACCACATACACAGTCTCACCGCCCTACTGGATTGATAGGATTGCGCGATCGGTTCTGCCCTTTCTGGGGGATCTAGCCGCTGGCGCTCCCAGGAGTGATTCATCTAGAGGCACCCACTCCATATCCAGTGACAGTGCTGTTCAACCAGCCGTACAGCGGAAGCGGGAGAGAAGTTGTAGACAGTACCCATACGTGCTCCCCTTGAAGTACTGGTCAACTCATGAAAAAAATTTTGACCAAACTTCAGAACTTTTCTAAGGAAGCGAGGCCCTTTCTCAATCGTGCTTTGAGACCAGTCAAGTGCTGAGACTAGGACAGCCCACAGTTGATTTGTACGTATTGGCTTTTGCATCAAGGAACTATGAGTAGGTTCAATCCAAGGCAGGTGGCCTCCTTGGACAAAGTTTTCCACCCAGATAGAAGTCACTAAAGCGGAACCAATTGGGCCATTCCAGAGCAGTACTGTGGAAGGTCACATCAAGATCTAAATAAGGGAAATGCCGCTTAACCACGTTGTGGCTTGGTGGAGATTCATATAGCGAAGTGTGTCGAAAATGATGAATTTCAATTACCGTTTTGGATATGAGAACAGCGACTGCGAGGGACGGTGAAGAAGCTGTGGGATGCTTACTCAATACACTTCCCACAGAACACATAACTGGATCTCGAAATGACGCTGCGGAAAAATCTGATACGAGATTTCAAGAAATGTCCACGAACTTTTGGAGACAACCTAATAGTACAGTATTTCCGCCCCCTCTTTGAACTGCGCTGCTACAAACATCCGTTAACACTAAGAAGTTCTTCGGAGTGGTCATGGTTTATGGCCAACCCATTTTCCCGTGCATCCCTGCGCCTTTGGCACATTCAATATGCAGCGGTGGGGGAAGGCGACTTGCGAGCTGCCAAACCCATGAATGATGCCTGATCCACGGCGCCACTTGACACACCACAAAGTCCTGATGCGGACGACCCAGCTCGTAACGTCTCTTTTACCGACTTCGCTGCGGCTCGGATATGCTGGCCTCTTGCTGAATGGTCGATGCCGAGTAGACTGAATACCCTTTGAATGACTTTATTCCCAACTTTTTTCCCCCTAGAAAAAAAGGTTACAAAGTAGAGAGCTGCGGGGACCAGGAGCAACGTGTAGCAACCAGCTAGTGTTTTCTTGTTGGTCAAGTCGGCATACTGTAGCAGCTTTGGGCCAAATCAATTAGGACCTGGTGGGATTGCCGCGCATTCACCGAGTTGTGTCGACGTGTATCTCCTGATCAGCGCTCTCCCTCGAGAGTCTTCTGGAATTGCCTGCTCAAGCATTCCTCTTTAGATGGCCACAAAGCTCACATTCAGAGTTTATTTCTTAGGCTTGCAGGCCCTCTTGGAATAGTACTCAAAAAATAGAACGCTCAAAAAAGGCTTGGAGCTCTGAATATGTAAAATATTAGCGAATCCATAGCAAATCATGAAATATGGAGATTCTCCCCGACTAGAGCGGAACTGACGGAGGATAACTGAAAAAAACGAGGAAACAGCAAAAGGTAATAAAATTGATATGAGGTGACGAAGCTGCTATCAATCAATAGCGTCCAGAGTGATAAGAGGGTTGACCGTCGTTGTTTGTAGAGTTCACTGACACTGGCTTCTGTTAGTGAGCAACTAAAGGTAGCCTTGATAACTCGGAGTCGCCCCGAGGGGGGGGGCATTTCGCACTTTCGTTGCTTCACTAGTTCTGGTTTACAAGTCTCACTCTGGTGAAACCTGTGAACTCTTGTGAAGCTGGCAAGCTCGTCAAGCCATCATGGTAAAACCTGTCAACTCGAGAAGAGGCTGTCTAGATGGGTCGACACGTCGATGGGAAGTCGTTAAAGTGCAAAATCCCCTCCCCGTCGCCAAACAGCGCCCTCAGAGTCTTCTGAAAGGAGTGTTCAGGAATGATGAAATGACTCGAACGCATTTGAATTGGGGGTGTCGTCGCAAGTAGTGGTCTTCCGAAGGACCCGAATGTCTTTCGTGAAGGAAAACATCAGCAAGCACATAACGTGGTCAGTCGAGTTGATGCAGCCCACAAAAGCTGTTGCAGGAGCAATACAGCGAGCGCCCGCCTTCCTTAAGTCTCGCACCCGTCACGCCGTCTAAGAACGTGACCACATTTGTTTTCAGAATTTCATTGACGCGCTACGGGCCGAACTTTTTGTATATGTTCGTACTCTCAAGCTTTAGTAAAGCCATGCGATCAAAAAGCCCTTGGTTCGTTGCTGCATTGATTGGAACCGGACGTGGCGTTAGGCACTCCCAGGACACCCCATCGCGACCCAGGCATGTCATACGCCGACAGTCTCCAGCTCGGGAAGTAGGGAGGGGGGTCATATTGATCTACTTTCTTCAAGAGTTGTTGATTTGGGTTTTCGTGGTTGTTCTCCGCCATCCCTCCACCCCCCCACCGCCAATCCCTAGTTAGCGGCGTAGCCAAAGTCCTAGTAAGGCAGCTACTGTTCTTGGACGAGCCTTAGTGGTTGTTTTGGTTGTAATCTCTCCCACATCGACGGCACTTTTGTCAAAGGAATTTTTTGAGAGGATGGGGAACCGGCGCATTCTCCGCACAGCTGGGAGAGGGGGAATGGTAGAAAGTTAGGAAAAGCATGGAAAGATGATAGGCAGGATGGGGACACATCGTACATATGGAAAATTCACGGAGGGCTTGTTTCCCAGGCAGCAGAACGTACGCAATATTGGCCACTACTGCTGGTCTTTACGCATAAGCTCCACTGCAGACTGATCTTTCAAACGAGTTCTGTTCGTTAATCAGCAATAACTTGCTAAGGGGAATACATAGCATATATGAAAGCGGGGAAAAACCAAGAAAACGTACCAGGGGATGAATTTGCCCCGCGTCTGAAAATTTTCTTCAAGCTGACAAAGTGGCGAGCTTCCTGTCCAGCTAACCAGGTACGAGCTCAGCGCGAAAGGGTTCTTCCCAACGGAATGATGTACCTGATTCCTACATCAATAAGCCTCGCGTCAAGATTACGGCTACAGTATAGAACATGGATTATTAAAAGATTTAGGCTCAATCGATCAACGGTATGATATCGATTAGGCGATCGACAGCGACAGAGGTCGTATTTGGCCACCAGAGGGAAGGGGTGGTCATATTCGCCTTCGAGGAAAATGTATTAGTTCTTGAATTCTCCTAGCTTTTTCCTATTTCATGTGAGCCTATGTGCTCTCTGTCTCCACCGCCGCTCTCAGCCGACAGTTTTTTTAGAGAAGGAACTCTATTCCTTGAAACAGTGCTGGGACGTTGGCGGGAACTTAGAAAAGTCGGTAGGTAGGATATGGAAGGGGGGGGGCTAATGCATACTTGCAGAACTCAGATGCATGCAACTATTTGTTTCTAAGTGAACTGGGCCTACTACGGATGCTGCTCCTCCACTGAAGGACCTTCAGTTGTTATTGTAAGCGGAATGGCAACGACGTCTACAACGAACCCACTACGGCGCTACTATCAAATTGGAGGATTTCTGGGCATTTGAAGGACTGAACGATCTGTAAAATGAGATTACCATCATCCGGGCAGAATTACTTTACTTCGACTAGCATTTACAAATGCACATTTGGCCTTAAACTGATGTGCAGATACCCTAATTGGACAAGTAGTCCAGTCCGCAAGCACAGTGTAGGACGCTAGCAGGTCATGAAGAAGGCAATGCCCCGCCCGCTGTCCATACAACGCCCACCGTTCATTTCTGATACTTGCTGATGCGGTTATTCCGCGACTAGAGCTTCCGTCCCGAGTGGTGAGAATGAGGTGACAAGGGAAAAGAGCCGACATCGTTGTCACACCAACAAGCGAATACTCGTCCAAACACGCCCCCTGTTTCGATCACCTTGAACAATTTCGATTCGGAGTAAGGCCTTATCAGAAGCCTTTGCGGCGGTTTTTTTCTGCCATTTTCTCCACTCGTGAGTGCTTATCACCTTGCCATTAACAACTGAGCATCATTACTCACAATCTGGGACCGCGAAAGGTGCCTGTAGTACCTTGCTCCCCCATATCCACCTCAATTTCCTCATTCCTTCCATAACACAAGACAGCATCTTCGAAACATCCTTTATTATACGAATGTAGATAGGCATAACATGTTAGGGTAGTAAAGATTAATAGTGATTTTAGAAGGCTCAAAAAGAAGCGACGAGTTTTCCATTTGGATTCCTTAAGAAAGCAAACTAGTTGGCTAAAAAATAACGGTAACTTTTTCCATATCTTCTTCCTAAATCGCAGAAGAAAAGAGACGTTGCACAGGGCTGCCCAAAACAAACATTCTTCGCCAAGACAACACTTATCAGCATTTCAGGCGGCACACCGCAACCGAGCACAGTCTGGGGGGACACCCACAAACCCTGTGCTACACAGAAGGGTCGAGGTAGCCGGACTGCACCATCATGACATGAAACACACACATACACAGCGAAACACTGGCCCGCCGCGCACCGGTAAGCAAGAAAACCAGATCAAATCGCCAATTAATGAAAAATCGGCCGCAATAGATATAGAGAGAGAGGAAGTGAGACAGAAACACACACACGGACAAATACACAGGATAGGGTGCAGTTCGGCGAAGGGGGGGGGGTGGGTTTCTGCACTTTTGCTGCCTCGCTAGTTCCGGTTTACAAGTCTCACTCTAAAACCTGTGAATTCCTGTGAGTTGGAGCAGGCTCGTCGTGCCACCATGATAGAACCTGTCAACTCTTGTAAGCCCACGAAACAGCAACAAAAGTGCAAAATGCCCCTCCCGTGCCGAACTGCTCACAGAATAGTGACAAAAACACGTGCGTCATGCTATCCCTAAAGGCATTCTATACAATCCGTAAGCCACACCACATTTGCTATTCACTAAGAAACGTGGACTGCTTGACTTGGCTCAGGGATAAATGTGATATTTGTGCAGAAAGGAACGCTACTGCTCACCGTATTGTCCCCCAATGCTCACCCGGTAAACACAACAAAACCAAACCAAATTCTCGATTTCGAATACACAGTAATTGAGTGAAATACTGGAATACAATCATAATATAATGAATAGAAATGGCAAACGCCAAGGAAGAAAGAAAGAAAAGTATAAAGAGAAACGATGATAAATATCTCTCACATGAAAACCACATTACGCACCCAAAACACACGAGAAGAAAACTAAACACACATGCACCCCCAACAACCGGGTGCATCTACAACGATTTCAAAGAACTAGAAAGTGACGAAAAAAATAAAGAAACAAGAAAATCATAAAGACTACAACAATATTAGAAATAAAGTATAGGAATATAGAAATTCCGTCTGTGTGCAGTCAGAGGAGACGAGGTCCGCAGGTCTCGCATTGAGCTTACTTGGTTTGCTCCGTGAGTTTACGCTCCAATTCCTCCAAACTCATCGGACGGACAGATGGCGGTGGCATGCGTGTTCCAACTGGTCCAACACCTTGAGAACTGTTCTGGAAGGAGCTGCTTTCTTGCGATCCGCCCGTGAATTGTGATGGTTGGACTCCAGCAGCAGCAAGCAATTTTTCCAGTGGACTTTGGATGGGCCCAGATAGATCAGAAGCAGCACCAAATGATGACGAGCCAGTGTAATTCTGCGAACTACGTTCGGGTACATTCGGAACCTGAAGTCACAGAACCTTAGGCAGTGTTCAGACTTCGTGATGACGCGCGTCGACGCGCTGTAATGCGCTGCAACACGCGTCAACGCGCGCTCCAACCCTATAGGCGCGAACGCAGTCGCAGACGGGAAGCGATCGATGCCGACCGCTTGTGCTTTAAGAGAGAGTATAGGGAAATAGGAGAGGAGCAGCTGCGTTCACACAATCTGGTGCTCTCCCATACTCCAACACTTTCTTAAAGCCCGACAGGCCAGCACCGATCGATACCAGACTCGCTATACGGCAACGCGGTCACTTCTCCTCTCCCTTACCCTCTCAATACACGAGCGATCGGCGCCGATCAAATTCCTTATGT